>CM033408.1:23725952-23991106 GCA_019426215.1 Buddleja alternifolia | reverse complement strand
TTGAGTTGGAAAGATCATTTGGTGTGTAATGGAATTGATAAAAGCTACAAACGTGGACAAGACGGTGAAAGCAGTGTCCCGTTGGATGATTTGGGGGGTACAGATATCCATCACACGATTTCAACATGAATGATTATGAGCCTGATCGTTGGAGGAGATGAAAAGTGATGAGGAGGATTTGCGAAATTGTCCTAAAATGTTTGACAATTTGACAAGTGATTCAAAGACACCACTGTATAGTGGTAGTAAATTCACGAGATTGAAAACAGTTCTTAACCTATACAAGTTAAAAGCCAACAATGGGTGGAGTGATAAGAGTTTCACAGACTTGCTTGGTTTATTAAAAAGCATGCTACCTGAGGATAATGTGTTACCTAATCGTACTTATGAGGCTAAACGGATGTTAACCTCAATTGGCATGGGATATGAGAGGATACATGCGTGTCTCAATGATTGCGTATTATTTAGAATTGACTATGCATCATTGAAGGCCTGTCCAAAATGTGGCGCCTCACGGTACAAGAAGAATGGATCTACGCCTGTCAAAACCATGTGGTATTTGCCTATAATACCACGATTTAAAACGCATGTACAGTAGTAAAGAGTTAGCCAAGGACTTGACATGGCATGCTGATAGAAGGTTTGAAGAAAGGATTGAAGATGACAAGATTCGACATCCCTCAGATTCTCCTCAATGGAAAAAGATTGATGATGATTTCCCTGAATTTGGTGAAGAATCAAGAACCTGCGCCTTGTATTGGCTACAGATGGCATGAACCCTCATGGCTTGCAAAGCAGCTCACATAGTACATGGCCGGTGATTTTGATGATCTACAACCTTCCCCCATCGCGATGCATGAAGCGAGAGCATATAATGATGCCTATACTCATTTCTGGGCCGAAACAACCTGGAAATGATATAGATGTTACTTGACCCTTTAATTGAGGATTTGAAGGTGTTGTGGGACACCGGTGTTCAAGTATATGACGGGTTGAGAGAAGAAAATTTTAATCTCAGAGTCATGTTATTTGGAACAATCAATGATTTTCCGGCAAGAGCAAACCTCGAGGGATATGGTGTACATGGCCAATGTGGATGCCCCATATGTGTGAAGAGTACAGATCAATATCGATTGACACACTCCCAGAAATATGCATTCAAGGGCATCGGAGATGGCTAAATCGGAACCATCGATATCGTCGGTGGAAGAAAGCTTTCAATGGGAATATAGAAGAAGGTCGAGCTCCTAAGTGCTTAACTGGTGAAGAAGTGTTTGAAAATGTAAGAGACTTGGAGGTTAAATTTGGAAAGACTTTTGCATGTGGCCTTGCAAAAACTGGGTGGAAAAAAAAGTCAATTTTCTTTGAGTTGCCGTATTGGACGTCTTTACATGTTAGACATTTTCTCGATATAATGCATATGAGAAAAATGTATTTGATAGCGTCATTGGAACACTTCTAAATGTGCCCGGAAAGACAAAAGATGGCGTAAAGGCACGGTTAGACTTGGTTGAAATGAAGATAAGAGGAAAATTGACACCAACAAATAAGGGGAACGTACTTATTTGCCTCCAGCAGCTCACACTCTAGCCAGGAAAGAAAAAATTGCATTATGTGAGTTTCTTAATGGAGTGAAAGTTCCAGAAGGGTATTCTTCAAACATTAGCAGTCTTGTATCAATGAAGGATTTGAAGCTAAAACACTTGAAGACTCACGATTGTCATGTAATCATGGATCATTTGCTACCAATTGCTATACGGGCCATTTTGCCAAAAAAGGTGAGAGACACGATAACTAAATTGTGTTTCTTCTTCAAAGCAATGTGGAGCAAGGTGTTTGATCCTGAGCAATTTCCTGCACTTCAAAAACAATTGTCATCACTTTGTGTGAGCTTGAAATGTATTTTCCACCTGCTTTTTTTGATATAATGACTCATCTTCCCATTCACTTGGTTAGAGAGACTCAACTATGTGGACCGGCTTTTATGAGATCTATGTATCCGGCTGAGCGTTATATGAAGGTATTGAAAGGCTACGTGAAAAATCGTAGTCGACCGGAAGGTTGCATTGTTGAACGGTACATAGTTGATGAAGCCATTACATTTTGCACAGAGTATCTGACAGATTCTAATGTTGCAGAGCTCCAAAGTCTCATGTTGTGGGAGGGGGAACAGAAGGAGTCGGATTAATGGGAAAACAATTAGCTAGTGTTCATATTACACAAAGGGATCAGGCACACCTATATGTGCTCCACAACACCGATGAGGTTGACCCATATGTTGAAGAGCATAAGAACCAACTTAGGAGATTCAATCCAATTAAAAATGAGAGTTGGATTTCAAGAGAGCATAATAAGAGTTTCATCGATTGGTTCCGAAAGCATTTTGAAGAAAAACAGAAAGAGAATCCACAGCTTTCAGTTTCAGATAAATTGACACGGCTGTCGATGGGTCCGGACAGACTAGTATTTTGTTATTCAGGTTATCGTATCAATGGTCGCACATTCTATACAAAAGACCAAGACGAACGAAGTACAATGCAGAATAGTGGTGTGAGTCTTGTAGCTCAAGCAATGCATATCTCAAGTGCGAAAGATAATAATCCTATCTATGCCGATTTATCATATTACGGGGTGATTGAACGTATATGGGAGCTTGATTATAGTTGGTTTCGGGTGCCTGTATTTGGGTGTAGGTGGGTTGACAATAAACATGGTGTCGATAATAGTGAAATAGGCTTCACTCGAGTAGACCTTGAAAGAGTGGGATACAAAGATGAACCTTTCATTTTAGCGTCACAAGCTAAACAAGTATTTTTTGTTACCGATCCTATTGATAAGAGGTGGTCCATTGTTTTATCGGCAAACAAAAATACATGTATTGAAGGTGATTATGAAGAAAGTGAAGATGATGGAGAAAACCCTATCTCCTTAGGTGATTCACAATCAATTGATAGTGACGATGACTTGGATATAAGTGATGATGAATTGTATATGCGTCAAGATCACCAAGAGGGGATATGGATTAATCCGTCAGTTCGTCGCCGTACTAAAAAAAATGGTCGTACCGATGGGAAGCAAAAGACTGCTAAGCCAACGACAAAAAGAAAACGATGAAAGGTATTAGAATTTATTTCATAATTGTATGATAGACTTCTTTCAATATTTATACTTAGTTGCTAGAAAATTTATATTCTTGAGATTTGCCAATTTTTGTGGAAAATTTAAGGGAAATAGGGGTTGATTGATTTTAAGGTTAATTTGGTTTAGCTGGGGGTTAATTATGTTTAATTGAGGATTAAATTTTGTTTATTTTGTGGTTTAGGATAATTTTGTTTATTTTGTGATTTATTACTTCTATTTGAAATTTATTATTGCCAAATGAATCTGCCAAATTTATATGAAGATAACTTCTGTATTTATTACGTCTATTTGAAATTTATTATTGCCAAATGAATCTGCCAAATTTATATGAAGATAACTTCTGTATTTATTACGTCTATTTGAAATTTATTATTGCCAAATGAATCTGCCAAATTTATATGAATCTAACTTCTGTATTATTTGTCTTTTGTAGGTCGATGGCTTCAAATCCTGATGGTAGTTTTCCCGACGATGATGTATATGGATCAGATAGCGGTCATGAGAAGGACATACGGAGAGGTGTCTCTGCTATGAAAAAAGTTGTCAATGCCAGAAGTAAAGGCATAAGGCTACCTGTCGGCTGGAATGACAGAGGTCAGCCAATTAACCCCAACAAATCAATATTTGTTGGGTATATAGGCGTGCAGGTTCGGCAGAAGGTGTCGATTGCCATTAGTACTTGGCGCAAAGTCCCGTCAGCAACAAAAAAAAACATTTGGGATGAGATGAAGGTAATTTGGATATTATCTTATTTGTAAGTGTTAATATATTATCATATTCTCTAAATTATAATTTTATATATACTTTATTGTTTGTTTTTTGTAGTTGGCGTTTGATATTGACGAAAGTCGACAAAGTACGTACTAGCAGAAGCTGGGAGGCTAGCACGTAACTTCAGGAGCTACATAAGCAGAAAGTATGTGCGAGATGATGATGGAAATGTTAATGTCAACCCACCTCCACAATATGAGATATCCCAAGCCGATTGGGCGGCATTTTTAGAGGTTCGCTTAGGTGAACCTTGGCAGGTAGCTAGTCATTTTAATTTACAGTTTCATTTGTTGGTTATTGCGTTTATATTTAGCTAATAATTTGATAATGTAATAAACAGAAAATAAGCATTGACAATCAGGAAAGAGCAAAGAACCCTGAATATCCTTACCGAAAAGGGAGTTTTGGAGATGCTGTTGTGGAGCAAATGGAGGTATGTAGTTCATTTAGCAGTGAATCCTTACAATTTTTTTAATAATAATTCTATGTTAATGCATACATATATTTTTTAATGAAAATACAGATAAATAAAAGAAGGGATGCGGGATCCGATTGTACAGATGTGACACGAGCACTCGTGTGGAGGGTTTCGCGTTCCGATCCGACAAATCAAATTGATAACGAAAATGTTAGAAGAGTGGTGAATGAAATGGTGAGTTATTGGCAATTTTAGCTCTATTAATTGTTTTATTGAAATACTATTAAAAGCACAAGGTTCACTATTTTTTTTAATTTTTAAAAATATATCATTACAGGAGAGCATTTCACAAGAGAGCACTAGCCATAGTGGAACTTACACGAGTCGAGATGACCTATTGGCTAAAGCTATTAAAAGGAAAGAGCATCCGGGTCGCGTTAGGGGTGTTGGCTTTGGGGTCTCACAAAGAGACTATTTTAAGGATCCAAAGCCTGCTTCAGAAAAGGAGATGGAAAACTTGAGAAACATAGTGAAAAACCTCTCCGAAACTATGGTTGCCATGCAACAACGAATTGATGTTTTGGAAGCCCCTAGCTCGCGTCAGCCACATGAAGATGACGTCATTTCTTTGAAAGATAGCAGCCCAGAACCAGGTTATAAGATGCTTCCTGAGGTAAAATATTTGAACTTGTTTATTAATCATATAACTTGCGACTCTCTATTTTCTGTAAATCATACAAAACTTTCTAATATAATGTTGTATATATATATATACGTGTGTGTGTAGGGTATCACTCCATGTCAATTAGCACTTTCATCTCCATCATATCGTGTGGTGGCTAAAGGACAGCTATACAATCGATCAGAGACTGATAGAACACTTCACAACTGTCAATTAGCCACCAACAATGTGAAAGTGCGCATTGACACTGCAGTTGAGGCTAATACACTCCTGCCCGTCCCTCTCAATGATGAAATATTCTCCATTTCTCATGCGCTGGGTACCTTTGTTGCTTGGCCAGCGAGTCTTGTCATTGTCACTGCTGCACCGGTATGTAATTAATAGCTAGTCATTAATAAATTATAACAATTTGTTTGAGGTTACTAAATATACTTTGGTGTGTAACATTTATATTTTATTTTCTTGCTTAAACAGTCCAAATCATCTGCAAACCGTAAGTCAGGGACGTCGAAGCGGTCAGCTGTCAAAGGAAAATCTCAAGTGGCCGAGCCTGCAGGTGAAGTAGACATATGTGCAGATCTTCAACTAGATGGACTTCCTAATGACCTTGTATTTCTGGGAAAGTACACGAAGATGATGAAGATTGATGCCCAGATCAATATATATATGGACGAAGCCATTATGAATGTTTCATTTCCAGAGTTCATTGGGAGGGAGGAGATCTATCACCTTCTGTGTAGACAAGAAATAGGAGCCTCTATCATTACAGCGTACATAAAGTAAGTTTTTTAATTATTTTATTACATCTAAACTACGATTATTTTCGTCACTCGAAATTCATTTTTTATGCTCAATTTAGGTGTTTGTGGTTTAACTACGTGATCCCCGAAGGAAAAGAAACAAGTTTCGGGTTCCTTAGCCCACATTCCATAGCTGCTCAAACAGACCCGTCAGTTCAACAAGTGCAGTACATAGCACGTGCTATGATGCAGAGTACACAACAAAATAAGTTATTTTTTGCACCTTACAACACCGGGTGAGCTACTAAAGACTCGATTTTAATTTGTAAAACTAGCTACGCAAAACAAATTTTCAACTATCTTTTGAATGTTTTGTAGGGGTCATTGGTTGTTGCTTGCAATTAATCCATTTAAAGAGATTGTTTACTATCTGGATTCTGTGCATGGTGAGCCGCAATACCGAGATGATATGATGCTAAAATTCAATCAGTAAGTTTTTCATTCAATCAATGTATCCATTATATTTAATATTTTTTTTAAATTGTATTTATTTCACATAATTTCTTGTTTTTAACATATTTTCTTGTTTTTTATATTTTTTATAGAGCTGTGCACATATTTCGTGCAAACTGCAACAACCAATCCAACAAATCCAAAAACTCGGACTGTAAATGGTTTACTATAAAGGTTAGCGTTTTCTAGGTTCATGAGATTATATATTCGTATAGAAGTTCGTCTTCTAATACAATGTAAGTTTGATTGCTTTTGTAGTGCCCCCGGCAGACCAACGAGGTGGATTGTGGCTATTTCGTTATGAGATTCATGAAAGAGATTATTAGCCACGGACTATCTATAATCCCAACAGCGGTATACATAATCCTTATATATATATATATACTTAATTCTATTACTTTTGAAATTATTAAACCTTAATTGGTAGGTAATTGAAATGTTATTTCACTTTGCAATTAATCTCTATATATATACATATATCTTGCAGTACTTTAAGGATTGTCAATCCTTCTATACTGATGAGCAAATTGATGAAGTACGCTGCGAAGTTGCACGTTACATTTTCTTAGCAGCTCCTTAGAAATTAGGTAATTTAGTTTTTGTACATTGTGACTTGCTATAAATTGAGATTTGATTTATTGTATTTCGTAAGGTCATTAGTAATTTAATTAGTTAATTGTACATTTTGTTGGAGATTAAAGATGGTAATATTGAAGTTTGGGATGATGTTTGCTTATGTTGAATATGTTTTGTTGTTAGTTGAAATTTGTTGATTGGATCATTGCATATTACAGGCACTATCATGACAGCGCAATAAATAATTAAAAAAAAAACAGAAAAAAAAACAGCGGTTCTGCAGAACCGCTGCTACAGTTCTCACCTCTGGCAGCGGTTCTGGGAAAACCGCTGCCAAAGGTCTCACCTGTGGAAGCGGTTTTGGGAGAACCGCTTCCACAGGTAAGACCTCTGGCAGCGGTTCTGGGAAAACCGCTGCCAAAGGTCTCACCTGTGGAAGCGGTTCTCCCAAAACCGCTGCCACAGGTGAGACCTTTGGCAGCGGTTTTCCCAGAACCGCTGCCAGAGGTCCACCTGTGGCAGCGGTTCTGTAGAACCGCTGCCACAGGTCCGTTATTTTTTTTTATTTTTTTGGTTTTTTCGCAGCGGTGTTCAGGAAACCGCTGTCATAGGTAGACCTATTACAGCGGTTTTGTAACCGCTGTCATAGGTCCACCCCTATACCAGCGGTACCTTTGACAGCGGTTAAAACCGCTGCCATAGGCCCAAAAAAACCGCTGTCATAGGTCATTTTTGTAGTAGTGTGATGGGATAGACCCCGTTAAGGCGTTGTAGGATAAGTTAAAGAAAATGGAAATAGAGGAAAGGCTCATAATTTCTGGAGGTATTGAACCGTTGAGATTGTTATCAGAAAGGTCTAAGCTTAGCAAGTTAGTACAGTTGCCAAGGCTGTGAGGTATATTTCCATAAAAATCATTTTTGCTCATGTAAAGATGGATCAATAATGTTAAGTTACCTAATGAAATTGGTAGCTCATTTGTCAATCTGTTTCCATCGAGGTAAATCTCTTGCAAATTATTAAGTTTACCAATGAGAGAAGGAATAGGGCCTTCGAGATAATTATTTGCAATAGATAAGCGATTTAGACCGATGAGGTTTCCAATACCAGATGGAATAGTTCCATGTAACTGACTGTAATCAATAGCTAAGAAGCTTAGCTGAGTTGAAAGATTGGAAATAGAGTCGGGCAATGAACCACTCAAGAGATTTTTGGAAAGTAAAAGAGCTTCGAGGCTAGTGCAATTTATCATTGATGAAATAAAACTGATGTCTCCCTCCAAATGATTAGATGAAAGATCTACGAAACGGAGAGATGAAAGCCTGCTAAAATCCTTTAAGATTTGCCCTGTGAAATTGTTTGAATGCATATATAATTCTTCAAGCAAGGAAGCATTCGACAGAGAAGCTGGAAGTACTCCGTTAAAATAATTGTCTGTCAGTTCAAGAAAACTCAAATTTGGAAATGTGAAGCCTATATCAGAAGGTATAGTTCCTTCGAGACGATTAGAACTCATTGAGAAAATAGACATACTTGAAATATTATACAAACCAGATGGGATTGTACCAATCAACCTGTTTTCATTAAATTTAGCAGTTGAAGTCTTTTTAGTTGGATAAGTGAATCAGGGATTTCTCCATGCAAGCCACAGTTTGCTAAAGAAAGTAACACTAAATTCGTTAGATTTCCAACAAATCGTAGAGTATTGCTATTACCTGAAAGGTTGTTAATTGACAAGCCTAGAGCTTTGAGTTTGATCAAAGAACCTATCTCGGGGATTATAATTCCTGTGAGATCATTGTCAATCATATTCAGGTAATAAAGATTCCTGCATTGTGAAAGGTTTCTCGGGATCTCACCACTGAAAGAATTATTGCTAAATTCGATCTTTTGAAGCCTTCTTAGTCGACCAATTTCTTCGGGGATTTGACCATGGAAGCTGTTATTTTGCAAAATGATGGTTCTGAGAAAAGAAAGATTACCTATATGAGGTGAAATGGATCCCACTAGGCCCTGAGATCTCAGATTAATTGATACAACCCTGCTTTGATGCCTTCTGCTGCATAAAATGCCTTTCCAGTTGCAATAATGTAATGTTGCGTTCCATGAGCTTAAGCCTCCATTTATGGCATTCTTGAAGGCTAGCAATGCTTGTAAGTCGGTTTTGTTATTGGAGCACGTTGCTGGAGTAGTGGCCAAATGGAAGAAGAAGAAGACGGACCATAGAATCATTAAAGGACTAGTGACGGAAAGTTTTGCCATATTTTTTGTTTCGAATTGATTATAATCTTGCATGGTTTTTATTGAGTGGTGATCATGAATAAAATTAGTCTTGGGTCCACCCAGTGTCGTGTGGGAGTGGCCTAGACTTTGAACAATAATACACATAGTCAATTTCAAATTTTTGACGTAGAATGTGCGCTCGCGTGCCTTGCACGTAAAACACATATTTATATACGAAGGATTTCTGTACTAAAGTACTATATTTAGAAATATGAAAAAATTCTAATACAAACCCGTACTTAATATATGAAAATTTTGATGTAGAATTTGTTCAACTATAACATTTCATGCAAAATAATAATACTTCTATCCAGTAATTTTAAATTGGGGAAAATCGCATTTTTAGTCCCATAACTTTGGCCCATTTCACTGTTGGTCCCATTAGTTACGGGATTCTCACTTTACGTCCCATATCTTTCAAAAAATTCTCACTTTTGGTCTCAAACCCCTTATTACGTCTATTTTTAACGTGGAATGGCACGTGAGTGGCCCGTGCGCCGTTAGTCAGCTAGGTTTGGGGGGTAATTGTTCACTTTGATTGTTTGGAAGACAAAATTGGAGGTAAAATTGAGAAAAAGGAAGGGGAAATAAGATTTTGGGGCAAAATTAGAGAGGTTTTTATCAATTTTGGCGTCAATTTTGCCTCCCAAACAGTCAAAGTGAACAATTCCCCCCCAAACCTAGCTGGCTAACGGCGCACGGGCCACTCACGTGCCATTTTACGTTAAAAATAGACAGAATCATGGGTTTGGGACCAAAAGTGAGAATTTTTTGAAAGATAAAGGACGTAAAGTGAGAATCCCGTAACTAATGGGACCAAAAGTGAAATGCGGCAAAGTTATGGGACTAAAAATGCAATCTTCCCTTTTAAATTGTAATGATGCTAAGATTTTGTTCAAAAATTAGCTGGAGATAAACAATTTTCTCTTACACTATTAGCCGGTAATTTCTTTTGAAAATATAGATATATGTTAACATTTACGACAACTAGTAAAATGCACGTGCGTTGCACATGAATAATAATTTTATAAACTTGGATAAAGAAAAAAAATTAATATATATAATCTTAATGTATAATTAAAATAATAATAGTTAAAGTTTGGACATTCTCTTGGAAACTGGTGTTCCATCACGTATTTCACTTCACGACATGCGCAATTTTTTTTATATATAAATATAAAATTGACATGAATTATATAGGATAGATGGAGCGAACGTAGGATGATACAACATTTTTCAGTAGAAAATATGAAACTATTAAACTTCTAAAAATTTTAGTGTGTTAGATATAGCATTGTATATGATGATGATAAATCATGGTAAATAAGTGCCCATAAAATCATTTAATAATAATTCTTCAATTAGAATGGAAATAATGTATCCACATCTAGTATTTCAATGGATTCATACCTTCACACTCATGGAATGTAGATGCCATCTCCAATATGAAATTCATCCTCTCTCATGATATTTGTAGCTTCTCTTAATCGTTCATCTTTCAATGTTTCTCCAGTGTATGTATGCTTGGACCTAATTAAGCATAGATGCTGTAAAAAATTAAGTATGTCTAGCATAATTGAAATAAACCAAATTTTCATTCTATTACTGATCAAGTAAAAGAATGAAAATTTGGGAGGACCTAAGACTTCTCGTTTCTATTTTCTAGTAGAATAGAATCCCTTTTAATTCCAAATCATTTTATGTTTAATAACAAATTATAGATATGTAAATGTTACCTTCTTGAACCCTCCTCTGCTGGCTTTGCATTTTCAAGCCTTCTAAAAGAACATGGGTATAGGACTTAGTAGGGATCAAGTTTTATTCATGTTATGAGAAAGATGAAAAGTCTGTATATATATATTATCATGCTCAAGGGCTAATTAACCAGGATTGTTTAGCATAAGAATTGTGAGGTAGTTGAATGTTGTCAGTGACTTTTTCTAGTCCTTAGTTACACGAATATTAATGCTCAGTAAAGAAATAATCCATTTTATGACTATTAACCCGGGTTTGTCGGGCTAAGACATTTGTACTTGGGTAACCCCCATCATTTATTCAAAAAAAAAAGAAATAACCCATCCTTAAAGTCTATATAAACAACAGAAGAACGTGCGGATGTGCTGATTCATATCTATAGCCCTTCTCTTTCTTAAGAACTGAAGAGGTATGCAATTATTGCAATCATTTCAAGACCAAGTGGAAGAGTTAATCCACATGGTGGAAGTTGAAAGAATCAAATATGTTCAGAGTTCAATATACGTTTTGAAAAGGTGAAAAAAATTCTACACTTGGTGGGAAGTTAACAAGGTGCAATTTTTGAATTAAAAGTATTGTAAAGGATAGAGGACTTTCATTGTCCAACAATATTATTGGAAGGTGCGTTTGATTCCATTATTCATTAATTCTAACTCTAATTATTAGTAATAAGGGTAGAAAAGAGAATTTTAATCCACATGGTGGAAGTTGAAAGAATAAATTTGCTATCAAATATGTTAAGAGTTCAATATACGTTTTGAAAAGGTGAAAAAAATTCTGCACTTAATTAGTGGGAAGTTAAAAAGGTGCAATTTTTGAATTAAAAGTATTATAAAGGATTGAGGACTTTCATTGTCCAATAAGATTATTGGAAGGTGCGTTTATTCCATTATTGATTAATTCTAATTGTAATTATTAGTAATAAGGGTACAAAAGAGAATTCACAATTGAAAGAAACAACTAAATTATCAACACTTTTAGTATAGTATATATATATATATAGTATATATATATATATATTATAATATAATATAATATAATAATATAATAAGGGTGGAAGTTGAAAGAAAAAATTTGCTATCAAATATATTCAAAGTTCAATATACGTTTTGAAAAGGTGAAAAAAAATTATGCACGTAGAGAGTGTTTGGCTAAGCTTATAAGCTCATCTAAACATCTTATAAGATGTTTTAGAGCTTATAAGCTCTATAAATTAGTTTGGTAAGTCTTTTTAAAAAATAGCTTATAAGACCAAAAAATAAAATGTTTGGGTCTTATAAGTTGTTTTTAAAAAAGTAACCCAACCTCACCTTTTTTTTTAAACAACTTATAAGATATTACATCTTATAAGCTCCTAAAATATCTTATAAGATGTAGGAGCTTATAAGATGTTTTGAATAAGCTTAGCTAAACACCCTCTTAGTGGGAAGTTAAAAAGGTGCAATTTTTGGATTCAAATTATTATAAAGGTTGAGGACTTTCATTGTCCAATAATATTATTGGAAGGTGTGTTTATTCCATTATTCATTAATTCTAATTGTAATTATTAGTAATAAGGGTTGAAAAGAGAATTTACAATTGATCAAAGAAACAACTAAATTATCCACACTTTTAGTATACTAGTAGAGTGTACGTGCACGTAGAATACGTATTTATATGCTAAATAATTTCAATATTCAAGACTATATTTAGAAGAAAAAAAAATTTAAATCTAATTCATACTTGTTCATAGTTAAACTGGAAAAAAAAAGATAGATTTAGAGTCTAAGTTGCACGAAAATTGAGATATCAAGATTATGTTTATAGTAATCTTGGAATGGTTTGGGGAAGTTGAAGAGAGGACATTTTTATTATTGGAATGTGAAAAGTTGCTCAAATTAATAAGGTGGATTTGATTTCTATACTATCATGATTCGCTTGTATGGGTAATTTTGTTTATGGTAAATTTATTAGGGGACCTTTAGTTTGCCTGCAATTTCAAATGAAGGATTTCAAAAAAATGTAGAGTTTTAGATGTTTTAATGAAAAGTCTCAAATAATTATTTAATTATTTAATTATTTAAACAAAGGTGGTAAATCTAAGGAAGGGTAATATTGTAATATCACAATTGGAATGAACAACTTCCAAGATACATTACTTTTATAGTAGTATAGATAGTATAAAGGTTGAGGACTTTCATTGTCCAATAATATTATTGGAAGGTGCATTTATTCCATTATTCATTAATTCTAATTGTAATTATTTGTAATAAGGGTAGAAAAGAGAATTCACAATTGGAAGAAACAACTAAATTATCCACACTTTTAGTATAGTACTAGTACAAAGGACGTGCGTTGCACATGAATACCAATTAGTTTAATAGTTATTGTTATTTATCTAAGTACCCATTGATACTATAACCTAAATAATCTTAGTGCTAATTGGAAGGAATAAAATATCCAAACTTATTGTTCTTAAGTAGCTATAATTAGATATAACTCAAGTAAATGTATTGGCCATATGTAATGTCGTGATTAATGGTCAACTTGGAAATACATAATCAAAAATTTTATTTCTAATTTTATAACGAAAGTCCATGTCTCTATATACGTCTTTGTGTCTGTATGACATCAAATCAATAATGAACATGAATAATTCATACTTGGATTGTATAGAAAATAGATTGTGGTTCTTTCAAATATTACATTATTTTTTAAGTATTAACCACACAAAAGGTGCAGCTACTATTTTTTTTTTTAAATTAATTGAATTATTTTTCCTATTCAGTTGAATTTTTTCCCTGTGTAAGTCAAGTGTTCCTATAATTCTTGTGTAGAAAATTATAACATAAATCACAAATTAGGAAGGCAAATTATTTCTTGATAAGATAAATATCAAGATCTGTAAATAAAAAGGTTCCTCAATCTTTTATCTATGTTGATGTTCTTTTATGGCACTTCTGGCCCCTGTGATCAGTACATGTGTAGAGGTGTTCATAAAAATCGCTAAACTGTCTGCATCGCTTTCACTAAATGGTAAAGATGTACATTTTTCACCTTGATTACATAAAAAAATAAAGTCTACTTCTAGGATTTATTAAATTGTACCCATTTTTTTGTCCCACAAAATCCTTTTGGTGGGTTCAAAGTTGAATGAGTCGATCTTGGGTCCCAAAAAGACAAGAGCAAAGTTTGTTGTCGGGCTTAATTTTACATTTATACAAACTACATAAACAACAACCAAATTGATGGCCACCAAGTAACAACAACAACAGTTAAAAGTCCAAAAGTCTTCAGCCATAATGAAGCAATCGAGTTTTTTTTTTTTACGTAACCGCCCTCTCAGGGGAAGGTGTTTTCGGGCCTTTCATCTCTTCTTTGTTATCTTGGATTATACAATATACTTTTTCAATTGGTTGTGTTCACTTGACCTACATGTCTTGTTGGTCCCAAGTGGTATACGAAAGGGTCTAGAAAGGGGGGGGGGGGTTGAATAGACCCTGAAGTCTTTTTCGACTTCAAAAATTTCGTATCACTTTGAAGTATTTGAATGCTCGGGAAGCTTTGAGCGCTGGGTGCGGCGCTTGAGAGATAATGACTTAAGCGCTGGTTTCAGGCGCTTGGGAAAAGTTAACTTAGACTTGGTGATTTCAACGCTTACCAAAGTAGGGCAGAGTTTAGTCACTAAATCAGGGTTAGCACAACGGAAGTATTTTATAGCTTAGCGTTCGATTTGTTAATTAAAAGTAGTCGCTTAGTTGTTTTAAAACTTTATCAAAGAATATGCAATATGAATGGTAAAGCAATAAAGCAGTAAATAGCACAAGATATTTGTAAGGTTCACTGGGTGATGTAATCCCAGCTACGTCCTTCTTCTCCTTTTATCAGAGAGGTTTTCCACTATGATGATTATCGAAGGGTCACACAGAGACTTCTACAAAATAGAGGGAGATTGGATATGATCTCGGAACTCCTTGGTCACACGGATTTCAGCTCCACTAAAGACCTTCTATCCCCTTGCTTCTTTCACTCAGAAATGGTGCAAGTTACACTTGATCTCGGAACTCTTTGGTCACACAGATTTCAGCTCCAATAGAGATCTTCTTCCATAAGCTTCTTTTACACAAAAATATTGCTTGTAAGTCAACAAGCTTTCTCACTCAGATAAAAGGTGTTGATGGTTTTGGTCACGGGTTTGTTTGTTTTTGGAAAGTTCAAACAACTTGGAGATATCTCAATAGTAGTGTAGGTTCTTCTTAAAAAGAGGTTTGAGATATGGGTGACTGTCTAGGAATGTATTTGAGAAAGCTTAAAGGGTTTCGGCTCTGGAGTATAAGCTTTTTCTCAAAAAAATTCAGCAACGTTTTGGACCCTTTTTCTTATTTTTACGTCCAGATATTTTTCTATGTCTATGTTCTATGTCCCTTTTGCTGAAAAGGTTATTTATAATTTGTTTTGAGATTTTGTCCGTTGGACACGGTTGGAATCTCGTTTCCCTAAACATTCCATGAGTTCTGACAATCCTAACTTTGGGTATATTTAATTGCTTAGGCATGGTCTTGGTTTCATAAATCTGACAGTCTCGGTCAAAGATATGGCTTGCCCATAAGTTGTAGTGCTTATATTTTAATAGCACTTATCCGACTTTTGATGCATCTTGTCTTATTTCCGTTTGGGAATAATTTCCATTGATTCATGCATCTTTGATAACTTGGATTTGAATCTTCAGGTTACGCTTGGAGAACTAGGCGCTTGAGCCTTTGGAGTTTAGGCTTTTTGAAAGTAGCCTTCTTTGTTAATCAGACGCTTGAGAAAGGTCACAATCTTTGCTCGATTTTTAGACGCTTGTCCTTTCACTTTATCTTTGATCGACTCACTCAGAATTCTATCATTGACTTAGTGTTAAGTACTTGGTCTAAGGTCCATAACAAATCTTGAGCGCTGAGTTCGTAACCTGGGATAGTCTTTTAGCGTTTGACGGACGCTTGAGACTAATCTTTATCTTTACTATTTCTTCAGACGCTTGATCTTCAACTTCATCACTTGGTAGACTCACACAGAATTCTTCTAGTGATTTAGTATCACATTCTTAGTCTAAACTCTATAAAGATAAAAATACAAGCCTAGTATAAAAACACGAGCTTTCAGGCGCTTATACATTTGTTCTACGAAAGCGTTTATACTTTACATTTCTTGGGGTCTAACATGGAATCCTAATTGTCATCATCAAAACATCTAACATGAAATTCCTAACATGTCTTGTATTTAGAATATGTATTGTTATAATCTAACATTGGAAAATGATATTATCACTCCAAATATATTACTGGAGCTCCAATATTATATATTACTAAAACTAATAGGGTAATGATATTGGCACTCCACTAATTAATATATGAGCTCCATCTTTAATTTTTAAACTAAAATATGACAAGAATGCACATTAATCTTAAAATACATTAATTATAATTTTCAAAATTTATAGCAAAACATTGTCAAGTTGTAGATGTTTCTTTACTACTTTATATCAAAGTTAGTCCATTAAAACTATGGAGCATCATCCACAAAATAAAGTATAAAGTATGTTAAATTTGAAAAATGAAATAAAATTATAATATGAACCAACAAAAAAGCAAATTCAACTTGAATCCACTTCAATTTGACATCGTGCTAAAACCGAGCAATCAAATTCAAAATTTTCTTCCTTCAATAAAATACACCATTGTACAAAAAAAAAGTATAATAATAAATATATCAGCAACAATTATACAAAAAAATGCTTAAATAACCATTGCTTCTATTACATGAAATAGTTAGTATTTTTTTTAAGAGAATATAGCAGATACCCCCCCCCCCCCAACCTATGAGGTAATGTGCGGTTTGCCTCTCCACCTATTAAAAGTTGCACTTAACACCCTAACTTATCATATATGTGCACTTAACCCCCTCGGTCAGCTTCGAACAGCAAACAGAGGCAAAGCGCTATAAACCGCATAGGTGAGGGGGCAAAGCGCACATCACCTCATATTTGAAAATTATTTTCATATTTGAAAATTATTTATTTTAAACCTAGAAGTAATATTTTAAGAAAAATCCGAATAAATCCCTATATGCATGATTTAAATTGAACGATGAATGGGTAAAAAGTTTCTCGAAGCTAACCGAGGGGGGTTAAGTTAATATTAAGAATATTTGAATTTATATAAAAAAAAGAGAAAATAGTAGATACCCCTCCAACCTATGAGGTGATGTGCGCTTTGCCCCCTCACCTATGCGGTTTGTAGCACTTTGCCTCCTGTGTGCTGCTCGAAGCTGACCGAGGAGGCTAAGTGCACATATATGATAGGTTAGGGTGTTAAGTGCAACTTTTAATAGATTGGGGGGCAAAGTGCACATCACCTCATAGGTTGGGAGGTATCTGCTATTTTCTATTTTTTTTAATATAAGTTAATGCATATAAATAGATAAAGTATGTGAAATACATAATTCATGACAAAAAAGATAAAAACAATTCTTTTGGTGATTTAATATTCATTTTGTATGAGTTTTATATTTGAATAAAACATATGTTTTACACCATTATGCAGTTAATAAACATTTTATATAGATAAAGAAAAAAATATTATATTAGTTCATAAAAAAAGGTATGTGGTAGGAAAAAAGATATATGAGGTATAAAGATTTAATAAATTATTTAAATATATATTCAATTTGTAGGTTGTTAGGCTTTGATTTGTAAAGGGGTGTTATAGTCATTTTGTTAGATAGAGAAATAAAAGTGGAGTTCATATAATAATTTGTGGAGCTCGAATATCATTTCCCTAAAATAGTTAATATTCTTTTCCGTCATGGCTGACATCAGCGTGGCAATATGAAATATCTACCATGATCATTTTAGCCATGGCTTTAGACTACTATAGACCGCGACTATAAATTATGGTGTATATTATCATTGTCGATATATACCTAATTTTCTTGCAGTGACTTCTCTATTTTGTCCATCATGCCAATATTTCCATCGGAGCCCCATGCCGTTCTCCTCATCGTGGCCCCACAACTGTAGCGCTGCTCGTCACTGCCGCGCAGTGGCAAATCCATCATTTTCCGTTTTTCTATTCCGACTCACTTTTGGGTTCTTTCTTGATTTCATTGATTTCTTTTCAATTTTTTGTATCAATATCTTATTAGGACATATCACGTTAAATGGTGAGGACCGTGTCTTTTAAACATGACGAGAGTCCACTATGATGTGGCAATGCCCAATTAATGCATGAAATATTTATTGTGTTCAGTAAAATAAAAAAATACAACATTGAATTAATGATCATAAGTCAATAGCATTAATTAAAAATACCGGCCTACATAATGTTAAATTGTGAGAATCGTGTCGTATCTATACCATGAGAATCTGTTGTGATGAGGCCACATCCATTAAGTCTAATGCGTAAAAAGTTGACAAATTGTTCGGTAAAATTAGGGATATACATAAACCCGCAAAATTTGCTCGAACCGCTCAAATCTAGCCCACTTGCCCAAAAACAACCGGTTTAAATTTTCTAAATAATAGTAGCGGTTCGAAAATATTGCAACCCGTCACTTTTGGGTCTTGTAGTAGGTTTAATAATTGCAACCCACCTAACCCGCAGCCCCAACGCTAGTTATATATGTTGCACAGATATCTATATCTATATATAGTCAAAAACTAATACCAAGTTTTGAAAATAATATATGCATATACTCTCTAACAAGGGTAGTTTTATTCATATTCATTTAACACTTTACTTTTTATTTGGGCAAACAAATTGAATACCTTGTTTGAACACTTATTTTATTTGATTTTAAGAAAGTTTTATTTCCCTAAGGATATGTATATTATATATATTTATGATGAATTTATATCACAATTTAGTTTTGGTAATCGTAGAGAGTTTTCACCCTTTACAAATTATGACAATATGATTTTTATTAACATATCACTTATTCTTGTATGTCCCACTTTCTCATTTTTTTCTAATTTCATCTACAACAACAAATATGATCGTTAATTTTCCTACTTACTAGTTGTAACTATAAATAAGTTGAAAAATTAATTATTATAGTTCGAAAAACCGCCAACCCAACCAACCCGAACCGCTTGGTTTAAAAAGATAATTATGTGCTTTTGGTTTGATAGGTTGGGTTGATTCTTTTACATAAAATAGCCCAAACTCGACCGGATACACCCCAATCTAGGTAAGATCAACAAATGGAACATTGAGTGATCATAAATTTGATCTTTTTTTCTTGAGAAATATATACGTGACGAGTTAGTTCACTTAAAAGACAATTCTACCACAATGAGTTATCTATTCCACAATTGTGTTTCATCTTGTATAACTTATTTACTTTGCAGAAGCTATGTGTATAAAATCATCATTACCTATTGATTTTAAGAAAAATATTATACATGTGGCGTGCATGCTCAGCTTGAGAACTCGGCATCTAGGGGGTTTCGTGTTAGTATTAGGTGCTCGACTAGCTATTAGTGGCACTAACAAACATGTAAATACTTATGATACGGTCTTTTTTATATATCAATTCATATTTTGACATTTATCTGTATCTAATCTATGCCGTAGTTGATGGAGTCCAGAGGATCATTGGATGACTATGGGAATGGTCGCGTACAAGAGGTGGCGATTGTGGACCATTTTCCAAGATTGTGATTATAAACTAGTTCCAAACCATAAAAACATGGTAAAAAGGGAAATTATAGTCTCGTCAAGTCTTGCTCGTACAAACCATTCTCGTAGAGAGGGTGCCATGTTTCATGGGCATTGATCGCGGATTAGTGAATGCAAAGATGATCTGTACTTCAAGGTACACGACTGGATACCTTGCAGGATTCCATGTTGGTTTTCATGTCGAACTTGGAATCCTAAAGATTACGTAGTGTGAGATAATCTTCATGACCTGAGATGTCGTGGTTGCAACGTGTGTATCCCATTATACTTGACTTATTCGAGATTCCAAGATAATCACAAGATAGAATAATGTTGGGTGTAATATGGCAGTACGACAAAGCAGATGACACCAAGAGGGCAGCCACGGTAGGATATTGTTAGATTAGAGAAAATCCCGTAGATAACTTGTATTACTGAGTAATATATTTATAGAGATACATGTACTTGGTAGACAAGAAACTCTAACTATAAACAAGTGCAAGGAAAGATGTTTTAAACTATAAAGATAAATACAAGAAAATATAAGATAAGGAAATGTCCTATGCTAATTTAAAAGATAGTTTTTAACACTTCCCCATAGTCAAAACGTAGGGTCTTGACTGTTGAGATTGGATCAAAAATCGAGAAGAAGGTGATAAAGGGACACACTCGAACGTGTTGGCCATGGACGTTCGAGCGTCCAAGAGCGAGATGAGGACAAACCAGGAGGCGAGATCGGGTAGTGGCAGCGGCAAAAGAGAGAAGGCCGCAGCAGCGGCACCATAAGAAGACAAGAAGAATAGAAAACGAGACAAGGGAGAAGAAGTCGGCGGCGCTGACAACCAAGAGAGAGGGCGGCGGTGGCGGCCATAGGAGAAAGAAAAAAAATAGATAAAGGAAAACTAAACTAGATAAAGGGCGCCGGACGGGGACCGCGACTTGAGAGTGGCTATGGAGCGAGAGATCGAGAGACCATGGCTCTGATACCATGTTAGATTAGAGAAAATCCCGTACGGAACTTGTATTACTGAGTAACATATTTATAACGATACATGTACTTAGTAGACAAGAAACCCTAATTATAAACAAGGAAAAGATAAATACAAGGAAAGTACTCTAAGCTATAGAGATAAATGCAATAAAATATAAGATAAAGAAAGATCCTATGCTAATCTAGAAGATATTATCTGATAGATACAAGGATATTTTCTATGCTGTTGTAAAACATAGATGACCAGTGGAAAATCTTTAGCCAGAGTATCGAAGTCATTAAGAAGGATAAGTGATTCTAGCTTATAGATGACGAAGGTCACTATAGTCACAAAACAGTAAAAACAATCTGAGTTAATAAAGTCTCGACTCTAACAAAACTCTAGACTTGGATTGAAAAAATGGTGGAAGGAGTTGGCTTACGCAAAGATCGTAATCTGTATAGGTCTATCTCATAATCACAATCGTCTATGTTTTCGTGATGACGTTGCTATACATCGAATCACGATCGATGAGAGTCTTAAATTGAACTTGGTGATAAATTCAAGACCTTAATTAATTATCTAAGTGATAATTAGTTTAAGCCTTTGGGAAATGTCTAATTGCTAGCATGTTAGTGAACCTAAGGGGTCACACACTATACTTGAGTATCGTTCTCACTTATAGAAATAAATCCTTGGTGTATTGAATTAATTCTTAAGTAGAGTTAATTAAGATAAATTAATTAATTAATTTAATAAATTTTATGTAGAATTTGTTCTCACTTATAGAAATAAATCCTTGGTGTATTGAATTAATTCTTAAGTAGAGTTACTTAAGATAAATTAATTAATTAATTTAATAAATTTTATGTAGAATTTTTTTGGGTGAGTTTAATTAATTAATTGTTTTATGTGAATTAATTAATTAGTTAATAGATAATGATTAATTATTATGAGTACATAAATTAATTATTAAAGTCTTAATCATTTAATTAAACCTTGGTGGAAAAATTAAATAATAAAGTAAGTCCAAATAAATTAATTTCTTCTGAAGGAATTAGTTTATGATTGAGACGGTAAAAGAGATAGAGGAAGAAAAGAGTTGGACTCAGAGTTCAACCCTAGACAGAGAGAAGAGGTGCGATGATTGGAGCACTGAGATCTATTTGGATAAAATCGAGCAGAGAAGAGGCGACAACTTTAGCTGAAGAAACGGCGTAAGTTGCTTGCAGCAGAAATCTACCATCAGTACCTGTTCATCAGTTCATTTGGTTCGACTGTGGTGTTCGTTAATTACAATATTAACGTACCAAGGTATAATGGTTATAAAACCCCTATAAAATGTTTTGAATTTGATGGTATCATGCAGCCTACCTCGTTGTACATCGCTCCTTAAATTTTAATTTGTTGCTTCCATTGCGTTTGCACAACCAAGGCAATACATGTAGCCTTACACTTTGCCACAGCGATCAAGGGGTGTCACAATGTGGAATTGTCTAATCATAGGATTTTTGCCTTAGTGTTTGACAATTAACTCATATTAAGATTGTTTTTTCGTTGTACAATATAATATGTAAATTATTTCTTTAATTTTACTCTCCAAACTAAAGATGCAAGATCATTTTTTTGTCCCGTAAATGTAGAGAGTTTAGCCGAATCACATTTTAATTGCACTTGATTTCTTGTTAATTTTCGATAGTAACAATTTATTCTCCGTTGATTCGTGTATTAAAATTATTGGGCATTACATTCACTGTATATTAGCCCAAATATTTTGTCATAATTTACGTGGCATATTACAATCCCATTATGCACAACAAACACTATAAGAAAAATGTCTTTTTATTACGGACCCTTTTACTACACCAAAATAGTCGTTCCAAAAGGTGGCTTATTGTTACATAAGTTGAGGCGTAGCAAAAGAAGTATCAAAACGACGTAGCCTTGCGCTTTTACTACAACATCACTGCGTAATAAAAAGTTTTATTTGTTACGCCGTGTCTCGCGTAGTAAAATCATACCAAACGACACCGTCCCCTTGTGTACTGATCGTGTTACCTCTTAAATTTATTTTCCCTCTCAATGTTTTCACATGGCTCCAATATACTTTCTTTCCCCATTTTTCACAAAATCCATTCTCTACTTCTCTTCACAAAAGTTTTCCCTGTTTAATAAAAATTAAAACCTAGAAATTCCAAGAACAAATCAGAAGATATTTTGAAGATGAGGCCTCCCAAGTTCTAAGGTAAAATTCTCTATCTCTTTCTCTATACGCCCTACTGAAATTTATTTTGAAATTTAGGTTTGTTCTGAAATTTAGAAATCACAAAATCCTTTGTACATGGTACTGTTAGACAAATGCCTCATGTATTTTTCAAATTTAGCTTTTATGGTGATAAATGGGACTGTCGTGCTTGATTCTTAGGTAAAATAGGGTTGAGCTTTTTGCAGTAGTGAGGAGAGGAAAATTTTGTGAAAGATGAGGGCAAGAGACGAGCACACTGAAGAGATGCAGTGGTGGAATTGTGGAATCAGTTACTTGCTAACTAGTAATAATGTTTAAAAAAAGTTGACTTCCCCTAATTCCCATTTTTGATTGACGAAAATTCTTGTTCAGTGAATCTATACTACTATTTCACCTCAGCATTTTACCATTATTTTAGAGGTGGGGTCTAAGTATATAGTTGCAGGTTCATACATAGTGACTTTCTTTGAAATTTCTGCAAAATCAATGTTTTGGATTTTCTAAGAAATCTATGAGCATTACCTTGTTTTGGTTAAAAAGAATTCTTCTTTTCCTACCTTTGGGATTCATGTCTCATTCACATAATTCTTCCACCAACTAGAGTATCTCATTAAATTGTGCCAAATAGATGAGAATGTGGCTGAAGAGAAGAAAAAATGAGAATTTCTTTTTTTAATTTCCTTAATCTTTTCTTACATAAAAACATAATTTAGGGTGTGTCTCTTCACAAAATTCTCATCATTTCCATTCCACTGCTAATAGTGTTATATTCCACTCAAATTTTGGATATAAATCTATCAATTATGAAGGGTATCTAATTCCACTTTATACATGTTAGATTGCGTATAATTGGGCATAATGTCGAAATTTGTTAGTTAAAAAGCTTTTTCTGGGAGCTGGTTCTTCAAACAACAAATTGTTTGATGCTTGCAAGTTCTTACTAATAGAGGGATTCGATGTTAGAACATTCAACAGTCTGTCTAACTTTTTGTGTGACAGAAAATCTTGAGGAAAGGGTGAAGTTAATATACTTCTATTTAGTAGGAAAGGAGTAGAGATATCTAAGAAAGGAGTACATAATGTTAGTTTCTCATTTTTCTGTAGTCGGCTATAACTTGGTTATTGAAGACAACTCCATCATCTATTTGGTCTTCACTTGTAGCCATGAATTTCATTATACTTCTACTAGTGTCATATTTCAACATTATAAAATGCATATCCAAATTTGACAATTTCCCTTCTCTGCTTTGACATTTTGTCTCACAATAAATTGATAAAAGAGTGAAAATATTGGAGCAATAAATAGGCTGTGAGTTTTTCTATGTAATTTTTCCAATTCATAAGTAATTCGATTTCTCTAGTTAGGGGAGCAATGGAAATGAAGTTATATAAAATTATAGTGGGTTGAGGCTAACTATTTTATGATTTCATTGCTTAGCTAAACATACTTGAATAAGAAATTCTTTAAAATGGAAATTCATCTATTAATGTGTAATTTTGGTGTTTGCATTTAGTTGTTGAAGTTATTTAATCTCTTTTGTTCAAGAATTTACTAAAAATGTTTAAATTGGATTTTATAAATACAATCAACCGTAGTATAACTAATATCCTAACTATATAAGAAAAAGTTTGTCGTTAAGTTTCAAGGAATAAAAGTTACATTGACATTATTATATTCAAAGAAACACTTAATTTTTTAGTAACCTTAAGTTTAGTATCATGAACCAACTCTGTTTATCTTCTGCCTTTGTTATCTTAGACATCTATGAACTTCAATATATATGAATATATATATATATATATATATTAGAACAGTAAAACAAATTAAAATTTGACTTGGGACTTCAACTTGCCACATATCAATATTGTATAAAAGAAGAACTGGGTAGGGATAGTTCATAGATACTTATTTGATTTTTTACTTGATAAATGTAGTAGGTTTAAGGATGTCTTTGGATGTTTCATGGATGTTTCGTATGTGCTCATAAGTTATGTTCTAGAAAGACTATTAAAATTTCGCAGATATGTATAGGTTCCAAATGTATCTAGCTCTCATGGACAAGCTATAAACGGATTCATGGATTCTCCAAATTCTCCCTCTCTTGAAGAACAGGTACTCTTTTAATGGACGAAATGCTCAGTCGTGAAAGATGTGGTATTTTGAATTAACAATTCTTTTGAGTTATTTTATCCTGTTGTTGTTGATAAATGGCACTTTATGGTTTTCTCATTTAATTTGGCTGTAAATTTGCCTTTTGCTTTGCATCTAAATGAATTTGGTTAGTTTCTAGTAGATTTCTAGATAAGTGTGTAAATGTTGTTGATTTGAGTTTTTATAATGTACATGATTCTGAATTTTGGAGAAGTTGCCTGGTGTCGGGGAGGATTTCTTAATTGTATGAATGTCTTGGAATTAGCAATGTATGTAAAATTGGAGTTATCATCTAGTTCAATTTTGAATTTGGTAAGAACTATCATTTGATTGGTTGTTGTTAAAAGTATTAAAAAGTTAGTAAAGTTTGTTTGGTTATTGTTGATATGTCCTTGTAGATTAGCAATCATGTAAACTTAATTTGCCATGGAATACCAAAAAATACTGTTGCACAAGGTGGTGTTGCTGTGACTGGTGAACAAAGGAAGATGGACGTGCATCTGTAGAAGTATATGGTGAAAAGGCAATGATATCCAATGAGAAGTTACGTGGACCTCATGAAAGTGCTCAAACTATGGAAAGGGTATGTTGGAAAAGCAGTGATATCCAGAAAATTTGCTTAGACCTCATGAAGGCATGTTATTAGGACAATCATAGTTTTGCTATCAGGCACCTTTTCGATACGGTCCGGATTGCTAGCTCCCGTTCATAGTTTTGCTACAGATGATACACCTTCCTGTATTCCCTTTCTTCCGTGAGGACAAACTACTAGACGGTAAAGAAAGATCCCCCCCCCCCCCTCCCATTTCCTTCCCCTGTAGTACTATTGGAGAATTCTCCCAAAAAAGTGTAAAATATGCAAGGATTTTTATATGTTTGAAATGAATTTGGTATGTGTCTTTTGGATGTGACTGTGAGGCGAGAATTTCTTATATATATAAATATTGGAATAAGTTCTATATGTAAATTGGAGTTATTACTTTGTTTGATTCTGAATTTTCTAAGATTTTTTATTTCATTGTTTATTTTGGGACTGTGTGATCTGATCGTTTTAGCACTTTAAGTGATTTTGATTGAAAAATTTGCTATATGTAGATTGTTGAGGAAAGTCTAAGATGCAAAAGACTGTGCAAGATTATTATGTCAATTTTATTAAGGTACGAGAATTTGTGAAATTATTCAGAAAATAATACAGTAAGTTTTATCGATTGTCATTTTATTATTCTTTTTGTAGATTGGGACTCGAGTTCATTTGTTTTGTCATGGAATACCCAAAAACATCGTAGGACAAGGTCTTGTTGTTTCTATGGTTGATGATGAAAGGAAAGATGATCATGCATTTGGGAAGGTATATGTTGAAAAGGCCTTAATACCCAGTGAAAAGTTACGTAGACCTCATGAAAGTGCTAGAGTCATAAGAGAAGCAGTTCACAAATGCATCTATTGGGAGTTCGTTGATGTATGTTCTAAACTTGATTGCATTCTACCTTAGTATATTTCTTGAATTTTCTTTATATGGACTTTTATGATATAGTTAATTATTATTCTTTTTGTTATATCGGAGGTGATGGAAATTTAGGAGACTTTGTTAAATGTCAATATTTTTGCAACATGAACAAGTTGTATGATACACATTTGTATTTATTTTTTAGTGTAGGATTTTGTAATTAAACTCTTTTGATGTTAATTGTTGTAATTCTAATATTTTTATGGGATGCTAGTACAAATTCGGGTTGTTAGTATTAATGTTGCTTATGTTTCATTATTTTCTACTAGAATTTTATGGTTTTTGTATATCGTATGAAATATTATGGATTCCTGTCTATCTATATAAGATTTAATTATTTGAAAATTAATATTTATTACAATTTTAAAGGTGATATTGGTACTTAACAATGGTATAAGTTTTTACTACGCTCGAGCAGCCATAACAATTGGGTGAAGATATATTCTAAGTTAAATGCTACAAGAACATTGTTGTAGCAAAAGCAAGCCTTTTGCTATGATGCATACAGCGTACCAAAAGATTGGGTTTTTTCCCGCTTAATTGCTATGAATTGTAAGGCGTCCTAAAAGCTACTTTGCTCGTAGCAAAAAGTATTTGCTACGCCGTTTTTTCGTAGCGAAGCTTTTGTAACGGCCGTATTTGGAACGACGCTAAATTCGTAGGAAAGTCATAGTAAAAACTTATATGCTACGAATTTTCACAATTTCCTACGACTTTTGTGTTGTAGTTTAAAGCCATTTTTCTTGTAGTGAAAGTGCCCATGTCTCTCCTTCCACAATCAAGGATCACCTCCAATATTCATTTGCGCTGAACTTCCCATGCTTTACTATTCCGGGGTTAGCTTTCTCATGATTTTGTCATGCTTCAGGACTACGAGAGAGACCTACAAGTAAAACTCAAGTATGGTCTTAGCTAGAATATGTTAGGAATTACAGCATCAGAGCATAAAGAAAATAAACAAGAAAGTATAAAACTAAACATGAAAGATGAACATGAGGATTTAACGTAGTTCGCCAAATTGTCTACATCCACAGGCCAACATTAGACGACATCTCTATTTTTCTTGAGTGAATCGATGAATTACAAGATGAGTTGCTACATGAAATGAAACTGTCGATCTTGATCTTTCCTTCATCTCCTACCATTGTTCCCACGAACCCGCGCTAACACTGATAAGCTTGAGCTTTACATGTTTTAGGGTCCGATAATTGTTTGATTTAGAGTCGCTTATGAGTGATTTTTACCATTTGTGGCTTTGATATGTTTGTTAAATGAGTATAGGGGTAAAAAAACCTAACAATCAAGCGAAAGGAGCCGAAGAACACAAAAATTTTCTACACTGCATTCACAGTCCGGACGTGGCCAAAATGCAGTCCGGACGTTGACTGGTCAACGTACGTACGTGGGAAAAATGCAGTCCGGACGTGAGAGGCGGCTGGATGAGTTTTGGAAAGTTTTCATTCCTAATTCAACTAGGAGACCTGGAGATCATCATCTATAAATACATCCTCTTCCAACATCATTAGGGTTCAAAATTTTCAGCTTTGGAAGAGAGTTTGGAGCCAAGAAACGAGCAAGACGAAGAGAACGACGATTCTACACGAATTCATCAATTCGTAATAGGCAGAATTTTATTTTCTAGATTATTTGTCTATGAATAATTCTACGATTTTAGTTGTTTTTCCAATTATGAGTATGAACTAATTTACTTTAACTAAGGCCATGTGAATGCCAATTTTATGAGTTTATATATATGAATTGATTGTTCGTCTTAATTCTATTATTGCTTTGTGTGTTAATTTTATGCTTTTATTCCAATCGTATGCCTGATCAACATATGCTTGCTAATTAGCCTAGTTTATGATTCAAGAGAAAATAGATTAGGGTTCAAAGGAATCAACGCATCATCCGAAAAATATGAGGAATTGCTCCTAGAGATAGGTATAGATTTCCGTGTGCTGTTAGCTGGATTAATCCGGGGAAATTCTAAAATGTGAATGCATGGTTAATGATTTGATTCTCGGATAGAATTATCTAGAGAACCGTCACGTAATCATAGGATTATTACGGCCGAGAGATTGGGTAGTAATTAATTAAAGTTTTTTCCACCAAAACAATAGTAGTCTAATAATTCGAATAATCACTCATATATATTAACGAGTAATAACGGTTGAAGCATGTGCCTTAGTTGCTTTCTCACATAAGAATCTTAATCAATTTGTCAAGTATCGTTTTCATTTTTTCATTGTCAATTAATCATCCTCTTTTGATTTAATTTTAATTGCTTTTAACTTGTTAAGTTAAAATACGAGTCTCTGTGGGTTCGACATCCCGGACTTAAAAATCCACTTTATTACTACACACGACCAGTCCACTTGCTGTGTAAACACGTAAGAATTTTTCGTGTCAAGTTTTTGGCGCCGTTGCCGGGGACTTGTTTTATTTTAGTTTATAAGTTTATTGCAATTTTTAGTTTACTTGCTTGTTATCATTTTATTATTAATTTTACTTTCTAACTCTGAATTCCTGTGATTTGCTTCATTATTTAAACAGGGTGTCTTTGTGGTGAATGACCCGAGCCTCCGGACAGGCTTTGGAAGAATTTGACCCCGAAATTGAACGAACATTTCAAGCAAACTTCAGGAATCGAGCTATGGCTAGAAATCTTCCTGACATCAATCTCCCAGAGAACAGGGAATGGTTTCAAAACCTATTTCAAGCTATGCAACCAGCACCTCTGGCACCACCTGCATCTGTTCGCGGTAACCAACCCCCGCGTGTACACACTACGCCGGGGCCTGTTGTGGTCCCCAATTTTGCCACGCCGAACTTCCACATTCCACCTCACATGTTCAACATGGTTCAGGCTGAACAATTTTATGGTGATCCGAAAGAGTCGCCTCATGACCATCTGAAGCACTTCGAGAATGTGTTATCTACCATGCAATTCCACCCAAGAGATCTTGATGCCATCCACCTCCGATTATTCCATTCTTCGCTTAAGGATAAAGGGTCTTTGTGGTACAAGTCGTTGCCCCCACAATCCATTGAAATGTGGGAAGAGTTAGTCGAGGAGTTTCTCAACAAGTTCTTTCCTCCATCAAGGATTAACGAGTTAAGAAGCGAGATCAAGGGTTTTAAGCAAAAACGGGATGAATCGTTAGCATCAGCATGGGCAAGATACAAGAGTTTGCTTCGAAAGTGTCCCGATCACAACTATTCAAAAGACGATCGAGTGCTACACTTCTTTAATGGAGTCCGGTCTCGGATTTGTCATAGACTTAATGCAGGAGCCGGTGGTGATCTTTTGGGTCTCGATAGCAGAACAGTGTGGGCTAAACTAGAGCAAATGGTACGGGAGGATGAACTGTACCCTGAAGATGACAATGAGTTTCCCCCACAATCCCGAAGAGTTGCTGTTGCTCAAGAGGTAGAACAAGATGTTAATCTAAAGGTAGAGCTAGCCATTGGTGATGTGAACTATGTCGGAAATTCAAACAAGCCTCAATTGAGCTTCCACATACCCAAGAATTTTCTGAAAAGGCCAAATCCGGCACAAGATGCACAACAAGGCATCTACCAAGCACCGAGGCCTCCGTTTAACAACAATCAAACTCAAAGACCTGGAAATTTTAAGCCACAAGGTCAAGTTCCAAGACCTCCGACTGTCGAAGAAAGATTGGAGGCTCACATGCAAAAATTGGACGAATCATTCGCGGAGCTTCGATTGATGTTACAGGGTGTTATGACGGGAATGAACCCCCACGTAAGTACGTTGACCAGTCAGCATCCGGACTGCATTGTGGCCACGTCCGAACTGTGAATGCAGTGTAGAAAATTTTTGTGTTTTTCGCCTCCTTTCGCTCGATTGTTAGGTTTTTTATCCCTGTACTCATTTAACAAACATATCAAAGCCACAAGTGGTAAAAATCACTCATAATCGACTCTAAATCAAACAATTATCGGGCCTTAAAACACGTAAAACTCAAGCTTATCAACACCCCCAAACTAAACATTGATCGCCCCCGAGCAATTTAAACAAAAGAAAACTAAGACTTACACAACACCACGATAAAGAAAGAAAAAATAACAAAAAAACAAAACAAAGCTCACTTTCGTAGAGATCACAATTGCATTTAGCGTACGCAACAAGCCGTTAAACCTCAATTTTACCAAAGGAGGACGAGTGTTGTCTCCTGAGGGTTTGTAGATGATATACCCACAAAATCCAACCAAATTTCAGTCCCTTTATCAACACAAATCAACTTAATCAACAAGAAAACAATGGCATAAAAATCGACCGTTAAAGCTCACAATTATATACACATATCAAAGACTCGCTCATGTTACACCTTGACTTGAATAAAAACCTCCAAAGGGTGTAGTGATTGTAAGTCTAAGGCATTATAGTCAAGTGGCATCCTTACCAAATTTTAGATTTTCTCCCATATCTATTAATCTTCGATCGATCCTAAAGCACAAGCCTCATAGAAAACTTCAAATCCACCTACATTTCATCACTTAAACCATTTAAACTTTAAACTTCACATAAAACTTCCATTTAAATTCATTAAGGCTCGGTCATGCGCAATGTTCTATTCCCTTAGGCTTTCTATGACACCCATGTATCGAGTTTTAAACCAATGACTCCCAAACTAGATAGTTTTAGGGCATTAAGTGTCCAGACACTCCTTACGGATTCAATCACTCGAGTGCCAAAGGCCACGAAATAAAACTAGACCTTTCATCCACTTTCAACTTTAATTGGCTTGAGCACAGTTTATAGGCATGTAGCTTTTCACCTCCAGTACATATCAGCCTGACTTTATAGTCATACCAATTTTTATCAACCTTATTCATTAATCATTAGGCATATGAAGCAACTACTCAACTCATGACCCTAAGAAAAATCTAAGTCAATATTTCCAGGAGAAATTCCTTAAGTGTTTCAGAATGATTATCCACTTAACTCTTCTACCCTCAATTTATTGTGCATTTGTGATTCATCTAAGGACAATCTACTCTAATCTAGGGTCTCACGAGCAAAGTAAAGATATGTGATTGCATTGAATTCCAATATAACTCAAGAAATTATGCCATTGAATTCAAGTTAATCAGTTTCATTGCATCAATTTAGGGACTAAAAAAAAAATTTCATGCTAGATTTTCTTGAATTTCTCAGTATAACCACAAAACATGAATATAACTACGCACTACCTAACAACACCCCCAAACTTAAACCTAACATTGTCCTCAATGTTACATCTAAACTCAAACCACGAAAAGGGCTAAAAGGAGTACTTACAACCAAGGATGCTGAAAAAACAATCCTTCATCTCATATGCATTTCAAAACAATGAGAAACTGCTACTATCCATGCTCACTATACTCAAACAACTAAACCATCAAGCAGAAATAGACACATGCCAAAAGTGCATGCTTAGAAAAATAAACAGAAAGGAAACCTAAGAAAAACTAAGTAAAACAAAAAACTAGAAAACAAAAGAAAAACTTACAGACTTGGGTTGCCTCGCAAGAAGCGCTCGTTTATAGTCAATAGCTTGACTGTTTCGCTCTTTGAGGTTTAAATGGGTGGCCCATTCAGCACGACAATATCTTTGTCGTTTCTCTCCCTATCCTCTTCTTGCACACCCCTTCTTGTTGCCCAATTGCAACTTGAACTCCTTCTTCCATGTATTACCCGAGTGGCGTCGTCCGGACCGAATGGATTTATAGTGTAAAGCTTCCTCCACTTATCTTGAGGTTTTTCATGTTTATCAATTTCACGAACACCTTGACATTGTTTAATATCTTTCATACATGTATCTTCTTTACTCACCTTGTCCCCTTTCTTAATGCGAATGTCCTCATCCAACTCACGAGCACATTTAGCCTTGCCACTTTGACATTTCTCATCAATCAAAGGGTTAAGAGCATCGACATTTAAACAAGTATGATTATCCATAGATTGTTTCTTATTATCATAAACATCGAATATAACTCTTTCCTCTCCTACTTTTAATGTCAACTTACCCTCGCCAATGTTGAGCTTGGCCTTACCAGTGGCTAGGAAAGGTGTTCCTAGGATCAGAGGAACATCAGTATCTCCATCCATCTCTAGAACCACGAAGTCCACTGGGAAGTAAAACTTGTCGACTTGCACGATCACATCCTCTAGGATTCCTTTTGGGTGTTTTATCGATCGATCTGCAAGTTGAAGGCTCATCGAAGTTGGTTTCAGATTTCCCAAGCCAAATTTCTTGAACAACGAATAGGGGAGTAGATTTATGCTGGCTCCCGAATCACACAACACTCGGTCAAATTTGAGTTCCCCAATTTTGCAAGGAATTGTGAGGCTCCCCGGATCCTTGAGTTTTTTTGGCAACTTATTCAACACTACTGCTGAGCATGCTTCAGTTAAGCATACCGTTCCATTCACTTTCCACTTTTGCTTATTTGAGAGAATATCCTTGAAGAACTTAATGTAGTTGGGCATCTGCAAAATCGCATCGATAAAAGGAATGTTAATTCTAACTTCTCGAAGAATTTCTAAGATCCTAAGAAAGCTCTTATCCATTTCTTTTTTATTCTTTTTATGTGCGAGGGAGAAGGGAAGACGTATTTCAACTACTTTAGAAGAAGAAGGAGATAAAGTTTCAGAAGAACTTTGTTCTGCCTCTGACGTCCGGACTGTGGATTTCCCCACGTCCGTACGTTGATCAGTCAACGTCCGGACTGGGTTCTAGCCACGTCCGGACTGTGAAGGCAGTGTGTGCGAATCCTCGAGATTTTCCAATGTTCAGATGTTGCTCTCTTCATGTTCGGACGTTAGCTGCTGGGGAGGTGCATTTGTCACTTCTTTGCCACTACGGAGGGCAACGACATGGCACTGTTCCTTCGGATTCTTCTCTGTATCGCTCGGCAGTGTCCCGGGTGCTCTTCCACCCTCATCAACCGATAATCGTGCAAATTAGTGCTGCATCTCTTTCATTCTCGTCATAACACCCTGCAACATCAGTCGAAGCTCCGCGAATGATTCGTCCGATTTTTGCATGTGAGCCTCCAATCTTTCTTCGACAGTCGGAGGTGTTGGAACTTGACCTTGCGGCTTAAAATTTCCAGGCCTTTGAGTTTGATTGTTATTAAACGGAGGCCTCGGTGCTTGGTAGATGCCTTGTTGTGCATTTTATGCCGGATTTGGCCTTTTCGGAAAATTCCCGGGTATGTGGAAGCTCAATTGAGGCTTGTTTGAATTTCCGACATAGTTCACGTCACCAATGGCTGGCTCTACCTCTAGATTAACATCTTGTTCTACCTTTTGAGCAACAGCAACCCTTCGGGATTATGGGGGAAACTCATCGTCATCTTCAGGGTACAGTTCATCCTCCCGTGCCATCTGCTCTAGTTTAGCCCACCCTGTTCTGCTATCGAGACCCACAAGATCATCACCGGCTCCTGCATTAAGTCTATGACGAATCCGAAACCGTACTCCATTAAAGAAGTGTAGCACTGGCTCGTCTTCTAAATAGTTGTGATCGGGGCACTTTCGAAGCAGATTCTTGTATCTTGCCCATGCTGATGCTAACGATTCATCCCGTTTTTCCTTAAAACCCTTGATCTCGCTTCTTAACTTGTTAATCCTTGATGGAGGGAAGAACTTGTTGAGAAACTCCTCGACTAACTCTCCCCAAGTTTCAATGGATTGTGGGGGCAACGACTTGTACCACAAAGTCCCTTTATCCTTAAGCGAAAAACGGAATAATCGGAGGCGGATGGCATCAAGATCTCTTGGGTGGAATTGCAAGGTAGATAACACATTCTCGAAGTGCTCCAGATGGTCATGAGGCGACTCTTTCGGATCACCATAAAATTGTTCAGCCTGAACCATGCTGAACATATGAGGTGGAATGTGGAAGTTCGGCGTGGCAAAATTGGGGACCACAACAGGCCCCGACGTAGTGTGTACACGAGGGGGTTGGTTACCGCGAACAGATGCAGGTGGTGCCAGAGGTGCTGGTTGCATTACTTGAAACAAGTTTTGAAACAATTCCCTGTTCTCTGGGAGATTGATGTCAGGAAGATTTCCAGCCATAGCTTGATTCCTGAAGTTTGCTCGAAATGTTCGTTCGATTTCGGGGTCAACTTCTTCCAAAGCCTGTTCGGAGGCTCGTGTCATTCACCACAAAGACACCCTGTTTAAATAACGAAGCAAAACACAGGAATTCAGAGCTAGAAAATAAAATTAATAATAAAACGATAACAAGCAAGTAAACTAAAAATTGCAATAAACTTATAAACTAAAATAAAACAAGTCCCCGGCAACGGCGCTAAAAACTTGACACGAAAAATCCTTACGTGTTTGCACAGCAAGTGGACTGGTCGTGTGTAGTAATAAAGAGGATTTTTAAGTCCGGGATGTCGAACTCACAGAGACTCGTATTTTAACTTAACAAGTTAAAAGTAATTAAAATTAAATCAAAAGAGCATGATTAATTGACAATGAAAAAGTGAAAACGATACTTGACAAATTGATTAAGATTCTTATGTGAGAAAGCAACTAAGGCACATGCTTCAATCGTTATTACTCGTTAATATATATGAGTGATTATTCGAATTACTAGACTACTATTGCTTTGGTGGAAAAACCTTAATTAATTACTGCCCGATCTCTCGGCCGTAATAATCCTATGATTACGTGACGGTCACTAGTACAGAAAAGACCTGTTACAGCGCACATTTTACAGCGATTTTTGGAAAACCGCTGAACGGAGAGACTTATTACAGCGGTTCATAAGTGAACCGTTATAATGGATATTAACCGGGTACCTATTACAGCGGTTCGATAAAAAACCGCTGTAATAGTTCGAACCTATTATAGCGGTTCGATAAAAAACCGCTATTATAGCGCGAACAGAAAAAAAAAAAAAAAAATTTTTTTTTTATAGCGGTTCGGGAACGAACCGCTATAACTGGTAAACCGGTTTATACCAGTTATAGCGGTTCGGGAATGAACCGCTATAACTGGTAAACCGATTATAGCGGTTCGTTCCCGAACCGCTATAACACGTAATTAAAAAAAAAAAAAAATTTCCCTCCCTTTTTTCCCCCCAAAAACCGAGCTCTCCCCCTCATTTCTCTCTACTATCTCTCACTCTCTACTCTACTCTCTCTCTCTACTCTACTATCTCTCTCACTCTCTACTCTACTCTCTCTCTCTACTCTACTATCTCTCTCACTCTCCACCACCGCCGCCGCCCCATTTGATTTTTCTCTATCTTTCTACTCGATCTCTCTCCCTATACTCTACTCTCTCTCTCTATACTCTCTCTCTCACTCTCAAGCTACCTAAACCGCCCCCGTCCCGTCGCCACCACCTCCACCACCACCCGAAACCGCCGCCGCCCGAGCAGCCGCCGCCGCCGCCGCCGCCGCCGCCGCCGTGACCCACCACTCTCCTCCTCTCTCTCTTTATAGGTATACATATATATATATGTTTATATATGTTATGTTATATATATATATATTATGTATATATTAAATTTAGGTTATGTGTTAATTTCTTGTTTGTTATATATTAATGTTATGTTAATTCTGATTTTGTGATGTATGTAATGTAGGTTATATGTTAATTTGTTAATTATTGTTATATATATCATGTTATGTTAATTGGGGTTTTATAAATTATATAGTGGATTTTTGTTATTATGTTGTAGTTGATTTTTCTCTAACTTTGAATGTAAATCTGATTTGTTCTAGGCATTTACTGAGTATGTGAGATATATGTGTGGATAGCCCTATGTGTCTAGTTTCATATGAATAAAACGGTTCATGAATCGGAGCTTTCCACAATGAGTTATGAATTTTCTCGTGAAGACGCGCACAGCTGTAATTGACAGATTTTTCTCTAACTTTGAATACAAATCTGCTTTTTTCTAGACATCTACTGAGTATGTGAGATATATGTGTGGATAGCCCTATGTGTCTAGTTTCATAGGAAGAAAACGGTTCATGAATCGGAGCTTTCCACAATGAGTTATGAATTTTCTCGTGAAGACGCGCACAGCTGTTTTGAAAATTGACAAATTTTTCTCTAACTTTGAATACAAATCTGCTTTTTTCTAGACATCTACTGAGTATGTGAGATATATGTGTGGATAGCCCTATGTGTCTAGTTTCATAAGAAGAAAACGGTTCATGAATCCGAGCTTTCTACAATTATTTATGAATTTTCTCGTGAAGACGCGCACAGCTTTCTGCACAACCGAGAAGCTCCAAAAACTTTATATCGTGATGCTTTAATTTATTTGTAGTTTTATGTGCTTTTGGATCCAATTGGTGATCAATATTTATAATATGATGCTTTATTTGTAGTTTTTTATGTGATCTATGTGATCCAACTGGTGATCAATATTTGTAGTTGTTCCCCTGGAAATATGATGTTTTATGTGATCCAACTGGTGATCAATATTTTTGTATCGTTTTGTGTTCGTTGTGGGTGAAAGATTAGAGTGTTGGGTTTGTTGTGGTTGAAATTGGTAGTATTTTTTGCGTCGTTTCCCTGTTGAGATTTTAGCGGATCGTAAGATTCGACTTCTGTTGGTTACAACCCACTGAGAAGATTAAGTCGAGAACTTGGTAGAAATATTTGCGTCGTTACTCTGCCGAATTTTTTATAGAATAATGCGAAATAAATTAAAAATAAATTTATTTAATTAATTTAACTATCAACTGATGTTAAAATTATTTAATTTAATTAATTGAGAATTTAGATGGATCGAAGTTGGATTGTAGCGGATCGTATGTCGGAGCAATATGGGAAAGGGGTGAAAGAATTCATCGACTTTGCGGTTGAGCATGCATCGGATCCGACTAGGATTAGTTGTCCGTGTTTACGTTGTTGTTTTGGAAAGAGAATTAGTCCACCTGACTTGGAAGATCATTTGGTGTGTAATGGAATTGATAAAAGCTACACACGATGGACAAGACACGGTGAAAGCAGTGCCACCTCAGCTGATTTGGGTGATACATCATATCGATCAGTAGATTTTGACATGGATGATTATGAGCCTGATCGTTTGGAGGAAATGACCAATGTGATCGAGGAGGATTTGCGAAATTGTCCCAAGATGTTCGACAATTTGACAAGTGATTCAAAGACACCCCTGTATAGTGGTAGTAATTTCACAAGATTGAAAGCAGTCCTAAACCTCTACAAGTTAAAAGCTAACAATGGGTGGAGTGATAAGAGTTTCACAGACTTACTTGGTCTATTAAAAAGTATGTTACCCGATGATAATGTGTTACCTAATCGTACTTATGAGGCTAAGAAGATGTTAACTGCAATTGGCATGGGATATGAGAGGATACATGCTTGTTTCAATGATTGCATCTTGTTTAGAAAGGACTATGCATCATTGACGGTGTGTCCCAAATGTGGCACCTCACGGTACAAGAAGAATGGATCTGCTCCTGTCAAAACAGCATGGTATTTGCCCATAATACCTAGATTTAGACGCATGTACAGTAGTGAAGCGTTTGCCAAGGACTTGACATGGTATGCTGATAGAAGGCTTGAACAAGGGATTGAAGATAACAAGATTAGACATCCTTCAGATTCTCCTCAATGGAAAAAGATCGATAATGATTTCCCTGAATTTAGGGAAGAACCAAGAAATTTACGCCTTGTATTGGCTACAGATGGAATGAACCCACATGGCTTGCAAAGTAGCTCACATAGTACATGGCCGGTGATTTTGATGATCTACAACCTACCCCCTTCGCGATGCATGAAGCGAGAGCATATTATGATGCCTATACTAATTTCCGGGCCGAAACAACCTGGAAATGATATAAATGTCTACTTGGCCCCTTTAATTGAGGATTTGAAAGAGTTGTGGGAGACCGGTATTAAAGTGTATGATGGGTTTAGAAAAGAGAGCTTCAATCTGAGAGTTATGTTGTTTGGTACAATCAATGACTTTCCAGCAAGAGCTAATCTCGAGGGATATGGTGTACATGGGCAATGTGCATGCCCCATATGTGTCAAGAGTACAGATCAATATAGACTCCCACACTCTCAGAAATATGCATTCCAAGGGCATCGAAGATGGTTGAATCGAGAACATTGATATCGTCGGTGGAAGAAAGCTTTCAATGGGAGCATAGAAGAATGTCGAGCTCCTAAGTGTTTGACCGGTGAAGAGGTGTTTGAGAATGTAAAAGACTTGGATATCAAGTTCGGAAAGACTTTTGCAGGCGGCCTTGCAAAAACTGGGTGGAAAAAAAGGTTAATTTTTTTTGATTTGCCGTATTGGAAATCTTTACATGTTAGACATTTTCTTGATATAATGCATATTGAGAAAAATGTATTTGATAGTGTCATTGGTACTCTTCTAAATGTGCCCGGCAAGACAAAAGATGGAGTAAAGGCAAGGTTGGACTTAGTTGAAATGAAGATAAGAGGTAAATTGGCACCAACAATGAAGGGAAAACGTACTTATTTACCTCCAGCAGCTCACACGCTATCTAGAAAAGAAAAAATTGCATTATGTGAGTTTCTTTGTGGAGTGAAAGTTCCCGAAGGGTATTCTTCGAACATTAGCAGTCTTGTATCAATGAAGGACTTGAAGCTAAAGCATATGAAGACTCATGATTGTCATGTAATCATGGATCATTTGCTACCAATTGCTTTACGGGCCATTCTGCCAAAAAAGGTGAGAGAAACGATAACTAGATTGTGTTTCTTCTTCAAAGCAATGTGGAGCAAGGTGTTTGATCCTGAACAATTGCCTGCACTTCAGAAACAACTTGTCCTCACTTTGTGTGAGCTTGAGATGTATTTCCCACCCGCGTTTTTTGATATAATGACTCACCTACCTATTCACTTGGTTAGAGAGACACAACTTTGTGGACCAGCTTTTATGAGATCTATGTATCCGGCTGAGCGTTATATGAAGGTATTGAAAGGCTATGTGAAAAATCGTAGCCGGCCGGGAGGTTGCATTGTTGAGCGGTACATAGTTGATGAAGCTATTACATTTTGCACAGAATATCTGAATGATTCTAACGTTGCAGAGCTTCAAAAGTCTCCTGTTGTGGGGGGGGGGGGGAACAGAAGGAGAAAGCGTAATTGGAAAGCAATTAGTGAGTGTTCCTAGCACACAAAAGGATCAGGCACACCTATATGTGCTCCACAACACCGATGAGGTTGAGCCATATGTTGAAGAGCACAAGGACCAACTTAGGAGAATAAATTCAAGTAAAAATGAAAGTTGGATTTCAAGAGAACATAACAAGAGTTTTATCGATTGGTTCCGAAAGTGTATTCAAGAGAAACAAAATGAGAATTCACTTTCAGTTTCAGATAAATTGGCACGGTTGTCGGTGGGCCCGGGCAGATTCGTATTTTGTCATTCGGGTTATCGTATAAATGGTGTCACATTTTATACAAAAGACCAAGATGAACGGAGTACAATGCAAAATAGTGGGGTGAGTCTTGTAGCTGAAGCAATGCATATCTCAAGTGCGAAAGATAATAGCCCTATCTATGCCACTTTACCATATTATGGGGTGATTGAACGTATATGGGAGCTGGATTACAGTTGGTTTCGGGTGCCTGTATTTGGGTGTAGGTGGGTTGACCATAAAAATGGTGTCGATGATAGTGAAATAGGTTTTACTCGAGTAGACCTTGAAAAGGTGGGATACAAAGATGAACCTTTCATTTTGGCATCTCAAGCTAAACAAGTGTTTTTTGTCACCGATCCTGTCGATAAGAGGTGGTCCATTGTTTTATCGGCAAACAAAAATACTTGTATTGAGGATGATGGCCTATATAATGAAGATGATGGAGGAAATCCTATCTTAGGTGGTTCACAATCCACAAATAGTGACGGTGACTTGGATATCAGTGATGATGAATTGTATATGCGAGAAGATCACCAAGAAGGGATATGGATTAATCCTTCTGGTCGTCGGCGTACTAAACAAAATGGTCGTACTGAGGGATCACAAAAGATTAGTAAACCAGCGACAAAAAGAAAACGATGAAAGGTATTTGAACTTATTTGATAATTATATGAGTAACTTATTTGAACTCTTTTGTTAAGTATGCAGTTAAAGTGTAAATTATATTGAACCAGCTTGTAATATTATATTAGTGAATGAGTTACACTAACTTCTGTATTTTTTTGCTTTTGTAGGTCGATACCGTATACCACCACAGTCACCCTCTCCTCCGCCACTACCACGACGACCACTACCAATGTAAGCTTATCAATATTTGGTTTTGTACTTTTTGATGTGATTTATATGATCCAACTGATTAATGATGTGATTAATGCATATATATTTATTTTCGTTTGTTGTTGTTGAAATATTTGAATTTTCACTTATGAAATCTTGTAGATGGATTCTGGAGGTGCTGCAAACCACAGTGTTGAAAGTGAGATACGGAGAGGTATTACAGCAATGAAGAAAGTAATAAAGGCCAAAAGTAAAGGCATAAAGCTACAAGTTGGTTGGAACGATTATGGTCAACCAGTTGACCCAAATAAATCAACTTTTGTTGGTTACATTGGCGTGATAGCTCGTGACAGGGTCCCTATTACTATCAGTGATTGGCGCAGCGTCCCTGCAGCAATAAAATATGCCATTTGGAATGAAATAGCTGTAAGTTAGTTATTATATATTATGTTTTTAATTGGTAAATGTAGTTTTTTTTTCTCTAAATTAACATTTTTTATATACTTTGTTCTTTGTTTTTTATAGTTGGCCTTTGATATTGACGAAAGTAGACAGAAGTTCGTCTTAGCCGAGGCTGGGAAGCTAGCTCGAAACTACAGGAGCTACTTGACCAGAATCTGGGTAGAGGATGATGATGGGAACATTAATTCAAGCCCACCCGAAAAATATCGTATATCTCAAGAAGATTGGACAAAATTTGTAGAATTACGCCAAAGTGAAGCTTTTCAGGTAATTATTTTAATTTATGGTTTCATTTTAATTTATTTGAAACTATATACATTGACTAATGCCTTGATTATATAATGAACAGCAACTACGTAAGGACAATTCTGAAAGAGCAAAGGACCCTGAATATCCTTACAGGGCATCACGTCTTGGATATGCTCAAGTGGAGTATATTGAGGTACGTAGTTCGTTACAAGTTGTAATTCTAATCAAATTTCCTTACAAATTTTCTAATCAAATTTCCTTAATTACAAATTTTCTAATCAAATTTATTTCCTTACAAATTTTCTTATATAGAAGCATAAAAGAAAGGATGCTGGGTCAGATGTCACAGAGGTGACACGAGCACTAGTGTGGAGGGTTGCACATTCTGACAGCCAGAACAAGATTGATAATGTCAATGTTAAAAGAGTAGTGGAATCAATGGTGAGTTATTTGCAATTTTAGTTATATAGTGTGTTGTATGCTTTTTTAAAATAATTTTAAAATAACAAATTTTTGTATTTTTTAAATGTATTATTACAGGAAAGCTTATCACAGGAGGGTAGCCACAGTGGACCCGAGAAGACCCGGAATGATATACTAGCTATAGCTCTTAAAAAGAAGGAGCATCCGGGTCGAGTTAGGGGTGTAGGCTTTGGGGTATCCCAAACAGATTACTTTTCGGATTCAAAGCCTTCAAAAAATACGGTGATTGATAACTTGCAAGACACGGTTCAAATGCTCACTCAATCACTATTCGAATTGCGACGCGAGTTTGAGCAGCATAGGGCGTCTGGGTCGTCGCAGCAGCCACATACAGAAGAGGCGGTTTCTTTGAAAGATAGCTGCCCAGAAGTGAAAGACCTTCCTCAGGTAATTAATGAAAAGCATATTGTTTAGTGATAATGTAACTTACAATCCTATATTTCTGTATGATATACAACATTTTCTAATATAATGGTATATATATATATATATGTAGGATGTGGTGCAGTGTCAATTAGCACTTTCTACACCGTGTTATCGTTTGGTGGCAAGAGGAACAATGTACAATCAACCAAAGGATAGAACATTGCATACATGTCCATTAGCCTCCCACCTCGTGAAAGTGTCGATTGACATTGCAATTGAAGATATTGCACCCTTACCAGTCCCTCTCGATGATGAAGGAGTGTTCACAGTATCTGAGGCTGTGGGATACATGGTTGCTTGGCCTAAGAGTCTTGTGATTGTCGGTGATGCATCGGTACGTAATTATTATTAATAGCTAGTCATTATTAAATTATAACAATTGTTTAATGTTAATAAATATACTTTCATTGATAACGCCCACGTTTTGTTTTCTTTTGCTTATAGTCTCTCGGAAAATCCAAATCATCACTCGGAAAAAGCAAATCAGAGATGACGAAGCACTCACATGTCAAAAATACACCTCTAGTGGCCAACCCTCCTTCTCTAGTGGCCAACCCTCCTGCTCCACCCCCTAATTCACTTGCAATTCTTGAAAGGTTCTTTGGGATGATGGCTGCTGATAACACTATCCGGATAGACATACCCAAGGAAATCTTCAATATCCCCTTTGCAGAATATATTGGGCGGGAGGAGATCGGTGACTTTGTGCATAAAGAACAGATAGGAGCCTCTATCATTACTGCTTACATCAAGTAAGTTTTTAAATATTAATTAAGAAAAAGTAAGCTTTTAATTAAATTATTTTACTGCATTAATTTGAAGTATGTTTATTTTTGTTACTCAAATTTATTTTATGCTCAATTGTAGGTGTTTGTGGGTTAATCACGTGGTCCCCGAACAAAAACAAAATAAATTCGGGTTCCTTAGCCCACATTCTATATCTGCGGCAGCAGGAATTACTCCCACGCAGCTTGTTGACAAATCGCAATATATAGCAAATACTATGATAGCTAGTGCACTGGAGGGGAAGTTGTTTCTTGCACCTTACAACTCCGGGTGAGCTACTAAAGACACATTGTTATTTTGTAAAATTTGTTACGTAGGCATAACTAATTTAAAATTTTTCTTTTGAATATGCTGATTAGGGGCCATTGGTTGTTGCTCGTGATTGATCCAATTAAAGAGATCGTTTATTATTTGGATTCTTTGCACGGTAATCCAAATAACCGACATGATATGAAAGATATGATCAATCAGTAAGTTTTATCATTCAATTAAATGTATCCATTATATTATATTTAATATTAAGTTTAAAGTATATATATTATAACTAGACTTCATATATATATATTTGCTTGATATTGACATATTTCCTTGATTTTTGATGTTTTTAACAGCGCTGTCTTGATGTTTCGAGCAAATAAAAACAACCAAAAGATCAAATCAAAAAACAAGGCCTGTACATGGAGTTGTATACAGGTTAGTTTAATTATATTATTTTAATTATAGTTTCAAGAAATTATTCGTATAAAAGTTATTTGTTCTAATACAATTTTGATTTGAATTTAATTTGTAGTGCCCCATTCAAATAAATGCCATAGATTGTGGGTTCTTCGTCATGAAATTCATGAAAGATATTATTAGACACGGAGAATCTATAATCCCACCGACGGTATGCATAATCCTAATTAATATTAATCAAATTCTAATGTCCCTTTTAAGTTATTAAACATTTTTGTTGGATTTTAATATTTGTCTTGCAGTACTTTGCTGATTGTCAGTACGCCACTTACACTATAGAGCAACTTGATGAAGCACGTTCTGAATTGGCACAATACATTTTTAAATGCGCTTTTGATATGCCAGCGGTGTAAGTTGAAAATTATTGTAAATTTTTATTTGATTTAAAAGCAGTGATTAGTTTATATTGGTTTATTGTAAACTCGTTATTATTTGTAATTATTGGAGATTATTATTTGGTGAATGAAATTAATTTTGGATTTGAATTTGTTGTTTCTGTTGAGCAATTGGTTTGTTTTATGTGTTATTGATGAGTTGAATTTTGAGCTTGTGGGAAGGATATAGCTCTAGCTGAAATTATAACAGAAAAAAATAAAAAAATAAAAAATCACGTTACAGCGGTTCGTTGATGAACCGCTGTAACAGGCTACGGCTTTTACAGTTAATTTTTATTTTTATTTACCTATTACAGCGGTTCGTTATTGAACCGCTGTAATAGGGCTCATTTTACAGCGGTTTTTAACCGCTGTAATAGTAAACATACCAATTACAGCGATACGTATTACAGCGGTTAAAACCGCTGTAATAGTGAAAAAAAACCCGCTGTAACAGACCTCTTCTGTACTAGTGGGTTCTCTAGATAATTCTATTCGAGAATCAAATCATTAACCATGCATTCACGTTTTAGAATGTCCCCGGATTAATCCAGCTAACAGCACCCGAAAAACTATACCTATCTCTAGGAGCAATTCCTCATGTTTTTCGGATGATGTGTTAATTCCTTTGAACCCTAATCTATATTCTCTCGAATCATAAACTAGGCTAATTAGCAAGCATATGTTGATCAGGCATTCGATTGGAATAAAAGCATAAAATTAACACACAAAGCAATAATAGAATTAAGACGAACAATCAATTTATATATATAAACTCATAAAATTGGCATTCACATGGCCTTAGTTAAAGTAAATTAGTTCATACTCATAATTGGAAAAATAACTAAAATCGTAGAATTATTCATAGACAAATAATCTAGAAAATAAAATTCTCCCTATTACGAATTGATGAATTCGTGTAGAATCGTCGCTCTCTTCGTCTTGCTTGTTTCTTGGCTCCAAACTCTCTTCCAAAGCTGAAAATTTTGAACCTTAATGATATTGGAAGAGGATGTATTTATAGATGATGATCTCTAGGTCTCCTAGTTGAATTAGGAATGAAAACCTTCGAAAACTCGTCCAGCCGCCTCTCACGTCCGGACTGCATTTTTCCCACGTAAGTACGTTGACCAGTCAGCATCCAGACTGCATTTTGGCCACGTCCGAACTGTGAATGCAGTGTAGAAAATTTTTGTGTTTTTCGCCTCCTTTCGCTCGATTGTTAGGTTTTTTATCCCTGTACTCATTTAACAAACATATCAAAGCCACAAGTGGTAAAAATCACTCATAATCGATTCTAAATCAAACAATTATCGGGCCTTAAAACACGTAAAACTCAAGCTTATCAACACCCCCAAACTAAACATTGATCGCCCCCGAGCAATTTAAACAAAAGAAAACTAAGACTTACACAACACCACGATAAAGAAAGGAAAAAAAAACAAAAAAACAAAACAAAGCTCACTTTCGTAGAGATCACAATTGCATTTAGCGTACGCAACAAGCCGTTAAACCTCAATTTTACCAAAGGAGGACGAGTGTTGTCTCCTGAGGGTTTGTAGATGATATACCCACAAAATCCAACCAAATTTCAGTCCCTTTATCAACACAAATCAACTTAATCAACAAGAAAACAATGGCATAAAAATCGACCGTTAAAGCTCACAATTATATACACATATCAAAGACTCGCTCATGTTACACCTTGACTTGAATAAAAACCTCCAAAAGGTGTAGTGATTGTAAGTCTAAGGCATTATAGTCAAGTGGCATCCTTACCAAATTTCAGATTTTCTCCCATATCTATTAATCTTCGATCAATCCTAAAGCTCAAGCCTCATAGAAAACTTCAAATCCACTTACATTTCATCACTTAAACCATTTAAACTTTAAACTTCACATGAAACTTCCATTTAAATTCATTAAGGCTCGGTCATGGGCAATGTTCTCTTCCCTTAGTCTTTCTATGACACCCATGTATCGAGTTTTAAACCAATGACTCCCAAACTAGATAGTTTTAGGGCATTAAGTGTCCAGACACTCCTTACTGATTCAATCACTCGAGTGCCAAAGGCCACGAAATAAAACTAGACCTTTCATTCACTTTCAACTTTAATTGGCTTGAGCTTAGCTCAAATTAGCTTAATAGTACAGTTTATAGGCATGTAGCTTTTCACCTCCATTACATATCAGCCTGACTTTATAGTCATACCAATTTTTATCAACCTTATTCATTATTCATTAGGCATATGAAGCAACTACTCAACTCATGACCCTAAGAAAAATCTAAGTCAATATTTCCGGGAGAAATTCCTTAAGTGTTTCAGAATGATTATCCACTTAACTCCTCTACCCTCAACCTATTGTGCATTTGTGATTCATCTAAGGACAATCTACTCTAATCTAGGGTTCCACGAGCAAAGTAAAGATATGTGTATTGCATTGAATTCCAATATAACTCAAGAAATTATGCCATTGAATTCAAGTTAATCAGTTTCATTGCATCAATTTAGGGACTAAAAAAATTTTTCATGCTCGATTTTCTTGAATTTCTCAGTATAACCACAAAACATGAATATAACTAAGCACTACCTAACAAACACAAAGAGCTCCCCATAGATCTAGTCCCTATCAAATTAGGAAAACAATCCTTAACAATTTAGAGAATAATTCCTAGCGTAATAGGAAACAAAATCAACCAATAACTCAACTTAAAGCACTCTGAAAAATAGCCCCAAACTTGAAAAACCTGGATTCAATTCATGACCTCGCGCCGTGAAGCGCCAAACAGAGCTGCTAGAGAACCGCGCGGCACGCTCTCCTTGGCGCTGCGGCAAGCTAAAGATCTTGCAACAACGCGAGTTTCTTAGCCTCTGTTGTGCGGCATTGTGGCGAGCACAAACCTTTGTGCTCGCTTCAGCGCGGCATTACTCGCCCTTTGCTACTTCAATTTGCACCTTTCCTTGGCCATTTGTGTTGTGTTTCGGTCTAGCAGATAAAAAATTTATTCTGAATCACACCCGAGAATCCAATTCGAGGATTTTCATGATATTAAGCATATAGATTAATTGACGAGAATTGACAAGAGTAATCAAATTACCTTTTCGTCTATTGAATCTCAAATTATCAGTAGCAGCCCTGGACTCTTGCCTCTAGATAATCATGCGAAAGAAAAATTCTTTGAGAAAAGCTCGATCTCCCCCTCGGCAACAATTGCAGGCGGCTAGTTGGATGGAGAGGGAGGGATTTTTCTTTCCTAATGCTCTAGATTTATTTTGGCTCTGTGTCGGATTCTAAAACAATGACTTGTGTTCTTTTTTTTGGAGTTCTGACACTGACTGATTACTTATTCCAAGTAAAAGACTCCCCTAGGTTACACATAAGAGGGGGCGGCCGGAATGGCCTTTGTAGATGGGCTTCGGGTTTGTTTTGACTTCGCCCATATGTAATTAATTAAATCCAAGTCCAATGAAATTGGTAATTAATTAATTACATTAATCCAATTAATATAATTCAACTTATAAATTAATTTCCAATTAATTTAACTTATAAATTAATATGATTTAATTAATTTATTTAATCCAATTAAATATCTTTAATTAAATCATGCCATCAATTTTGTCAGTCAATTCACATCAAATGTGATTTTACCAAAATAACCTTAGCTTAGGAAAATATTCCTTTTCTTCACATAGCGTGACTCTCTAGGCTCGATTCAATTGGCAATGGGTGGATTCCAAAGGATAAGGTTGTCACCTAGCCAACACCATGGAACCAAATCGTAACCCAATTGAAAACAAAATGATCATGTCATCACGAACGGCGGACCTTGACTACGAATACCATATGTGTATAAACTCTTCACCGACATGACCCGATCAAGATAATGTCGTTTACTGTCGAAACTCATAGAACTCATAGAACTTGATAGAACTTGGTTTAGTCAAACTCATAGAACTTGATACTGTACATAGAATCATAATAATGTGAAATTACCAACTACCCTCAGTGACAATCACGGGATAGTTTAGATGCTTTGGCCAAAGATTTATAATTTCAATTACTTACGATCGTACAGGTCACATACTCGTTTACTGTCGAGACGGTGAATCCCGTTTTGGCAAGTTATCTTATAACATCGAATGCACTATTGGATCGTACTTCGAGGTCGAACCAAGATGTATGTCGTCCAACCCGACCTCAGACCCCAACTATCAGGTGATACGGGTCTACTACTCTGATAACATATCCAATACTACAAGCATGTTATAAATGACTCCTCAGGTCTAAAGTTCACACATACTATCGCAATCTTAATCCCAATCATTGACTGTCAAAGAGAAAATACCCATGTGATCGGATTAATGCGAGTCGAGTTCAAATATGTTAATTTCATTAATCATATTCATAACACCAGCTCCTACTATCTAATCAGTGTACGACTGGCACTTCCTTGACAAAGAAGGTGTCATATGAGTTGAATATTAATGCCCATTTAATATTCGTTAACTCACGAACTCCCAGTTTCAAAGATTAAGTACTGCACTGTTCCAGTGCCTCCTCTTGTCCATAAGAGGTGGAAAGTCTATCTTGAAATCACTTGGACTAATTTGTTCAATACAGTTAAATGTCATTAGATTTATATGAACAAAATCAAAACCTTTATTCTGTAAATAGTGATGTTGGTTCGATTTTACACCAAAAAAAATCAAATTGGCAAACAAGACTTTTAAATTTATTTTTATATTTGATATGTGGGAATAAAAAATTAAAACTCAAAAATGTAGAGAAATGGAATAAGAAATAAACTTCCTTATTGACTTTGAATATTGGAATACATAAACCCTAATATTTGAAGTAAATACACTTTTTCCTCTTACTAAAATTTGACTTCTCCCAAAAATTACACAAAATAAAAATGGAACTCCTATTTATAGGCCCAATGGTCGATTTTTGGAGGAATTTAGAATCCAAAATCGGCTCCAACTTCCTCTAGGATTTTTAGAGATAAAAGATAAATAAAATCCCACAATTTAGTATTTAGTTGTTGTGAGGATATTATCCCCTCTAAGAGTCCATGTCTACGCAAGCCTTCTTGTAAGCATTCTGATGAGATTTCTTTTGGGTTTTCTCTCTGCATTCTCCCGAGCATTTCGTTAGGCTTTTCACGAGCTTTCCCTTTGAAGACCTTCTTCAATTTAATTAATTGGACCCATATGGAATAATTAAATTATGACCCATATCAAATATAAACATCAAGTGTTTTGTACAAATAACTTATCTAAGCCCTATTCAATCTAATTCCTCGTAGGCATTGAGGGCATACACCTAACAATTTGAAATCATCTCCACACTAGCCCATCCGATTATGATTTTAATTAACGTGCAAAAATTCCAAGTTTAGTTCATTTTAATTTTAGTCTCATACTTACACATAGTCCGTTTTTCATGTAATGTCGATCCCACGGTTTATATTCCATTAGTTTTTAATGGGAAACCTGATGGAGCTGACCATTCCATTAAAAACTAACATATTCTTTTGTCATTTACCACCCTGAAAAATAGCATTTTGCCTCCTGAAACTATAACCTTGCATCAAATACCCCGAAAACATATTCTTTTGTCATTTACCACCCTGAAAAATAAAAAAGAAATCAAAATCATCGTCTTCCCCAACTATTTTTAATTTTTCAGGGAGATAAGAGACATTAATATTTGTTTGGGGGAGTTTAACATAAATTGTATAGCTCATGGGGCAAAAATTCATTTACAAAAGTATATTCTAATAGTTTTCGTTAACTTTTACCAGAAAATAAAGGATGTGACTAAAGCATGCAAAATTACAAAATTGAGATTATTTTTGAAATCATGTGAAGCATAAGACCAAAACTAAAACCAAAACGACCTTATCTTGTGGGACTAAATTTGCAATTTTGCATGCTTTAACTCAAAAATGGTTAACCTCCCACCTTATAAATCATTCAGATATTCTAAAATTCACCAAGAAAAAAAAATTGTAAAGTGGATGTTGGGTGTGACATGAAAAAAGATCTTGATAGAAAAAATATATGGAGATTTTTTTTATATGATTTACATAACATATATGGGTTTTATGAAAATTATGCATATTATGTCACATGATTAAATTAATGGTTTTCGTTTTGACGACTAAGACTAAAATGTGTAGAAATTATGCCATATGAGATTCATTTTACACATTTATAAATAAGGAGACTAAAATTCTAAAAAGACCTATTCATAGGAGATTAATTGTAATTTTTCCAAATGATAAGTATTGTAAAGAAGACCTTTTTAATGAATTCTGCCAACCGAACTTTGTATACTAATATAAACCTAATCCGTTACGGTATTTTTTTGGTACTATAACTATAGTAACGAGACCACACTAAAATTTCCAGCAAGGTAATTATTAATTGTCAGGAATTATGCCCTAAAAATTCAATTCTGTGAAATGTTTTTTTTTATTATTATTGAACCGCCCTATCGGGGGGAGAGTGTTGTCGGGCCTCTCGTCCCTTCTTTATATCATCCAAAAAAATAAAGCGATAAATAAGGAGATCTAACTACCTCACAATCAAATCTGAAAAACCAAGTAAATGAGGAGTACTTACTCCCTTACAGCAAAAATAAGAAATAAAGTAAAAGAGGAGTACTACTCCCTTACAATTATAAAAATTAATCAAAACCATCTAAACCTAAAACTAGGAAAATTAAAATTGTATCCATCTTTGTGCTGCTTCTCACCATGTGTGGCACCTCTTCTATGCTCATCTCGGTTGTAATTTGGTCATCACATGCCAAATTTCGTCCGCGGCTTTATTTCTTTCCCGATATATATGTGAAAACCGAACCTCCATCTTTGATCTCAAAAGACGAATCTTTTGCAAGATATTTTGCATATCCCATGCCCCCGGATCAGCCCATAAAATCATATGAATTACCACTTGGGCATCAATCTCCACCCACACTCTCGTGCATCCTAGATTGTGGCATATTTCAAGACCTCTATAAACACCAAAAAGTTCTGCAAAATTATTCGTGGAGAACCCAATGAATTCTGTGAATGCACGAATAATCACTCCTCTATGGTCGCGAATAATACCTCCCGACCCAGTTGTCCCTGGATTTCCTCTTGAGGCCCCATCCGTATTCAACTTTACCCATCCCTGACTTGGCGGTAACCACTTCACTCTGATAGAGGTTAAGGTAATCTTTTTTTTGCATTTAACTCCTAACCATCTAGCTAAAGTCTCATCACCCTTCCAATTTTTTGAAGTGAGAATACCATGTCTGTGGAGTAAACTAATGTAATGCTTCACCCGATGCTGCACCCTCCTGAGGTTAAACCGTACCCCATCGTGTTTAACCTTATTTCGTTCCATCCTGTAAACCAAGTGATCAAAATTGGTAAAATCCTTCGCACACTCCTTGGATCAGCCCCAATCCTCCAACTTTGCCACCATAACATAATATTTGATGTATCTGCTAGAATGAAATTACAAAGGTTTGCAAAATACATACCTAATATTTTCGCACCAGCACTATTAAGAAAAAGATGAGGTAGTGATTTCGTCTCTCTTTTCGTACAACAGTGACATCTTGAAGCCAAGGAGATTCCTTTTGATTGTGTAATATCATCCACCGGCAGCCATTGATAAAGGAGTCTCCATGCGAATATTGACATAGAGGGCCTAATAAGTTTGCTCCACATATCAACAAATATTTCACAATCATCGGCTTTGTCCCAAACCATATTCCAGGCTGATTTCAATGTTAATCTCCCACATGAAGTTATACGCCATATTGAAGTATCAGGGATCTCAGGATTGATCGGAATTAGTGCTATCTGTTCCACCATATATGCCAGTATAACCAAAGTTAGTTGTGATGTGTCCTAAGCATATCCACTCCAAAGCGATGACACACTATCTAGTGAACAAACCGGATCATTAATCACTTTGTATAAAGGACCAGTACCTAACCAATTATTGTACCAATTTGATGTTGTCCCGTCTCCCAAATTCCAGCATATTTGTGGTTCAACAATATCTCTTATCTTTCCAAGCCTCTTCCAAATCATAGATGCCGAACACTTAACACAAGCCACCACCAGATGATGTTCACTACAATATTTATGATGCATAAAACAAGCCCAGATGGATTTACCTTCTCTAAGTTTCCACCAAAGTTGTATTCCGAAAGCCTCAATCATGTTACTAAGGGAACGAACCGCCAATCCACCTTCTTTGTACGGATAGCAAGCTTTAGACCATGAAGTCTAATGTAATTTTTTAACCTTTGAATTAGATCCCCAAAAAAATCTGTTAAAAAGACATTCAATGCGTTGTATTACATTATTTGGTGCCTCTATAATCTGCAAGACATACAACGACATCGAAAAAAGAACACTTTTTATCAAGGTTAATCTACCTCCATACGATAATACTGACTTTTCCCATCCTCCAATTCGCGAAACAATTTTACTAATGACAGATTCAAAAACTGAAGCTCGTTTGTGTCCTTTATAAATTGGTGCACCTAAGTAAGTAAACGGTAGGTGTTCCATATCAAATCCTGTAATTTCCTTTACATTCTGTATTCGTCTAATGCTTGCTGATTTTTCGATAATAAAAGTTGATTTATCTTTATTTATTAACTGACCCGAAATCCTTTCATAATATGAAAGAAACTTCATTAGAACGGTTAATGCTCCCTTAGTCCCCTTAGTGAATATGATTGTATCATCCGCATAAGCAAGATGACTAACCAAAAAACCACCGCCATTGTCAAAATGCATTTTTGGATTTTCTTGAAATAGTTTCTCCAAACCTCTAGATAGAAATTCCGATGCAAGAACGAATAAAGCTGGCGATAGTGAGTCCCCTTGCCTTAACCCCCTTGTCGACTTAAAAAATTCAGCACTCGAGCCATTAATAAGAACCGAAAACCAACAATTCTCTACTGAGTTTTTAACCCAATTAAGCCAAGTTTCTGGAAATCCTAGCTTTGCCAAAATCGAGTACATAAATTTCCATTGTACTCTGTCATAAGCCTTTGCCATATCAAGCTTCAACATAATATTTCCTCCACCTTTCTTCCTTTCAATTTCATGACAGAACTCCTGGTCCAAAAGGATGTTGTCCACTATGTTTCGACCTTTAATAAATCTCGTTTGAAATGGTGATATCACCCTTTTTAAAACCATTGAAAGCCTATTACTCATAATCTTTGTAATCACTTTATTACTTACATTACAAAGACTTATCGGTCGGTAATCCTTCCAAGTTTTTGGATTTTCCATCTTCGGAGAAATAGTGGTTGCAGTATACCCTCGGGTTAGTGGCTACCCGGCAAAGAATTCTGAAACTGCCTCCATTCAATCATCACAAATTATATTCCAGCGTTTTTGATAAAATAAGGATGTAAAGCCATCTGGACCTACAACACTGTAAGGGTCGATACTCCACACTGCTTTCTTAACCTCCTCTAGCGTTGGCCTTAATTAAGCAGAGAATATTTCTATCATGATTCGTCAACATCTTCGGAACACAGGACAAGTCAGGTTCCTCAAGCACCATATTCATACCCGAGAACACATTTTCGAAATAAGCAGCTCCTGATGCCCGTATGTCATCTTCCTCCACAATCTCACTTCCATTATCCATAATTTTATGAATACCGCCTTTGCTGCGTTTTCTTTTCACCCATGCATGGTAAAATTTCGTATTAGGCTCTCCATCTTTTAACCAATTACACGCCGCCTTTTATCTCCAAAAATCCTCCTCAACATTTAATTTTTGAGCATAAATAGCTGCCGCTTTATTCGTATTACATAAGTTCTCATCCGTCGGATCCATCTCAAACTTTTGTTCACATTGTCGAGCCTGAATCTCTGCCACTTGAACCGCCTCGAAAACGTTCCCAAAACTTCATGATTCCATATCTTTAGATCTCCTTTCATTCTAACCAACTTCCTATGGAACTTCTCCAAGCCTCTACAGAAAATGGGTTCTTTCCATGAGCTCTCCACCCCTCTCCAAAAACTGGTCATGTCTTACCTAAGCGTTCAAAAATCGAAAGAAAGATGGGTTTGTTTGAACATTTCCTTTTACCGATAATAGCAATGGGTTATGATCCGAGTATTTGGACCTTAACAAGTGTTTAACATTCGTAACAGCAAACATATTCAACCACGATCGATTATATAGGACCCGATCCAATCTTTCAAAAATACCACGTTTAGCATACCATGTAAACGGTGATCCATCTTACCCTGCATCAGAGAGCTCACAATCCAAAATCATATTGTTAAAATCTTCCATAGATTGACGTTTTGGGGCAGCTCCACCAAGTTTCTCCGTTGCATGTAAGATGATATTAAAATCACCCCCCATCATCCAAGGTTCACCGAGAGGGGCAATATTACGTAAGTCGTTCCAAAGTAAATTCTGTTCTTCTCTAGTACATTTAGCATGAACCCATGTACAAAAAATAGGCCTCTGTAGCAATGAAGAACGAATACATACATGCAAAAATTGATCGTGGTTAGTCAAAATATCCACATTATAATCATCATTGAAAAAGAACCAAATGTGATTATTACAATTACTAGTCATGTTATCATAACCAAACTCACGGTGCATCTCGCAAACATCCAATTTAATTTGGGCTCTATAATAACAAGAAATGTAAAATTGTACCTTCGACTTAATCAACGAACTCGAGCGACTGTCCTCTTGTTCCCAATCCCCCTTAAATTCCAAATTAGAGCATTCATCATTTAACTTGTCGGGTAATGGAAGCTTTGGTGTTTCTTGTCGTCATTCTATTCGATGTACGTGGTATCATCTTATTCGAATTTTCATCAAGAGAGGTTGATCTTCTATGTTTCTTCGATGAAACTTCTTGCCACAATTCGTCACTAGTATCCGACCCACCAGATTCATCTTCCATCTCTCCACTGTTAGGAATTTCCGCATCATAACCGATAGCCAATGGCTGGTTATTTTCCTCTCCATCATCCTCCCCAACATCATCATCCATCGCTTCCCTTTCTCCTATTTTGGTTGATGCCATGTTGATGGAATTAAGTTGAGGTCTACCTTTTTGTGTTGCATAAGACACAACTCGGCAATCTCGATTAATTTTATACCTTTCTTGAACATCTTTCGGTTTCTTTTGTGTTTTACCAACTTTCAACCCACAATCTTGATCCCCATCAAACTTCCCTTGATCAGTTCGGATTTTCTTGATCATTAATTGAAGAGTGTTTAACAAAAAGTGTGTTATGTTGAGATTCTTGCACCTCAATACTTTGATCTTGATCACTTGTTGTAGCTTCTTGATCAGTTTTTGAAGAATCTTGGACAAAATTTGATGTGTTTTTCGGTTCTTGCTCATTCACACTACCATCTTGATCCATTTTTGTCATTCCTTGAATCCGTACAACACCCTCTTTTGAAGAACTAACATTGACATCCTTCAAACCTTGACAACTAAAATCATCAATTCCTCTATGAGTTATCTGTTCATGAACCTTGTTTAATGGTATTATCACATCTTTATTAGACTTCCTCATCAACACGCCATTAGGAGAATCAGCAAGCCCTAAGGATGGACAGGACATATCTTCCTCCAAATCGATCATTAGTTTTTTCCCTCGTAATTTTTCCAACCTTTCACGAAGATCCCCTGTACTTTTACTTCATTATTGTTAATAACTTCTTCATTATTTAGTTTGTCTTCAGAATCATCTTTTTCCTTCCGAGCATAGCATGCAGCAATTGTATGACCCCTATGTCTTCAAATCCGGCAATATTCCGGAATCCCCTCATATTGAACCTTACAAAACCTTGTTTGACCATCAATTTGTATTGGAATATCCGAGATTAATTTGTCAAGGACGTTAATTTCAACACATATACGAGCTACCACCGGATTATCAATTTTTGTTGTGGCTTCGTCTAATTTTAGAGGCTTCCCAATCAAACTTGCTACATGATAGAGGAATTTCCTATGAAACCAATGCGGTTTTAAACCGAAAATCTTTATCCATATAGGCATAATCAGGGATTCTTGAGTAGGATCAAAATCCGCAGTCCACTTTAATACTCGCATCGGAAAACCATCAAAGTACCATGTTTGTTTCATCCATATTCTCGCATAGTCGTTTGGATCAAAAAGTCTAATCCACACATGTTTTTGGTTAAGAACACCGATCTTGAAGCTCTTATTAAGCCCTAATGCAGCGAATTTTGCACGAAGTCTAGTCATTGTTGGATAACCATGAGAGAACTTTCCAACCAATGCATATTGAAACGGAGCAGACATGAATTCATCCTCTTCTTTCGACAAGAAGATAATTTTCTGTCCATTAACTACAGCAGAAGAACCAATGATTTTCGTATCAACACCATGTACAAAAGCCTTTTTCGCAGCCCTAGCAGCCAATTCTTGAGGACGTGTACTTCCCTTCAGTTTCTCCGCTTACAAGGAGGGAGAGTTGTTATTAACGATGGGGACGGACGAACCGGCTGGTCCGCCGTCAGCAGCGGTTCCATGGAGGAACCCTAGGCAGTATTGAAAGAATCTTTAAGAGAGAGATCAGAGCGTCCAAGAGCCTTCCTTTTATATGAAATGTTTATATTCACTTATGAAATTGATCTTTATTACTTTTGTTGTAAGTTATGAGTATTATAGAAATCGTACTATGAGATACACATAGTCCAAAATTACATATGATTAATTCAAATGGAAGTGTTATTCCATGAAAAGACTTGGATTATATGTGTCATATGTTATTATAAATGGGTTGTAGCCGGTGATAAGAATGGACATCTTATTTGCTAAAGATTATAATATAATATATTCGATGATTTGTCTTAATAATGGGAATGAGGATTTCATATATAGTATATTCGTGTAAATCAATGAGATTGAAACACCGAACTGGACCAATTGAGTTATTTATTTTTGACTACTATCAAAAATAAATAATTTGAAACAACTACTCTAAATCATATGACTGTCCTTGACTAATACATCAAGTGTATATTACTTTGATGTATGCAGAAGTGAGGTGTTCAGTGACCAATATACTTTATACATTGGGCATGAAATGTGATTATGAAGGGCATTCATAAGGAATTTGTTATCTCCACAGGAGATAAGAAATATCCCCTTTAATGGATTTGCAGTGTTCGACTATTCTGAAACTTTGGCCAAAGTATTTCATGTAAAGTTTGTCACTGAAATTAAAGAAAAAATGAATTTTTCATATGAAAAAATTGACAATGAACAAATCAGCATTTCAGGATAAGAGGTGAAAAATAAAATAATAGTAGCATTGATTTTATTTCTTCACGGATATTTCGATAGAGGGGTTAGTTGTAATATTCCTAAGTATAAGAACTCTTGAGTAATTTAATTAATTCTAGAGTACGACAATATTTTTTTAGCGGACTTAAATATTGTTAAGTGGTAATCAAATATTACCATGCGATGGTAATTCGATTTGACCCACTTGAAACTAGGATTAATTTTTCCCTAAAGTTTGCACGCCTCGAATAGAAACTCAATTTATAAATACTTAATTGTAATTTCAATTACAATTATATTTAATTGTAATTTCAATTTAAGGAAAAACAAATGTAGATGCCCACGTGAGTTTAGCTTTTGCCTTGGTAAGTTTTAGACTTTGTTTATTCACAATGCTCACGTGAGATTTGGCCTTTCCCTTGGTAAGTTTTGACCTTTTGTTTTTCTCTAACTCGTGAATGTTTTTTTTTGTCCCATATTGAAATTTCACTACTCCTATACCTTTGGCCCTCTATATAAAGGGGTGAAATGAGGTGGGTTCAAAACAAGAAAAAGATCAAGTAGTTCTCAAGTACTTTTGCAAGGGAACAAGCTAGCTTTAGTATAAAATTCCTTCAAGGGATTTTTTAGTATTATTAATTTTGGGAGCTCATACTTTCCGAGTTTGGCAAGGTATCGCAAAGAAGGCTTTGCGGTACACAATCTCAAGTTCCTCTAGCAAGAAGGAGGGTTTTTCAGTTACGGTGCATTCCACCGGCTAGTTTCAATCTTCGGAGGAAGGTTGTATTTTTTTTAATTATTGATTTTATTTCTATAACGTGCAATCATTTAGTTTTAATTAAATTATTTAATTAGTTAGTTTTTAAATTGATAGCTACAGTTAATTAATAATTATTAGTTAAATTATTTAATTAATGATCTTTTGCCATAGAATGTATGATTAAAAATTTTTAATTTCATGCATGTACGTCCTAGAGCTAGATTCTTTATTTTATTCTGCTGCGTACCAATTTGGGTTATTTTCGAAGTAATTTGCCAATATTAATACCCGATTCTTACGCGGCAATAAATCATGAATTTGGTATAGAGAATTTCATTTTCGATGCAATATAACTTAGGTTGATATTATTTTTGGCAATAAATCATGAATTTGGTATAGAGAATCTCATTTTCGATGCAATATAACTTAGGTTGATATTATTTTTGGTACCACGTTTTACAAGAATCTCAATAGAGACATATAGCTCCATTCTTTTCTCACTTTTGATACCACCATTAGATTTTGATGGACTTCTCACATGAAAATGACCTGTTTGTTAGTTTTTGGCATGTAATTAGCATTTTGCACTGTCCTAATAGAGATGTTTGGCACTTTTTGTCCTAAATTCAATTAAGAAATATTGCAAAATAATCCAGGGACTAAAGTGCAACTAACAAATTAAGCCAAGACTATTTTATCCTGAAAATTTTTTATATGCACGCTAGCTTTTTGGCCAAAAACATAGGAAAGTGGACTTAAGGTCGCTGTAATTAAAATGAAAATTGAGGAACAATAATGTACGTAAAATTTTAAACTTTGAGAACGAAAGTGAATTTTGGTCGATTTTGCGATCGAACCACTTTAATTTGGATTGCTTTGTACCCGGACCAAATGTGTAATAATTCAGAGTATATACTATATTTGGGTTAACCAAGTTGCCTATATGTACATACCTATTTGAGGATCAAATTTTATATAGTTCACTTAATTTATGCTTCCAATGTTAGGATGGTTAGGTCGAATACTAGAAAATCCTAATTTATATCAAGGGATGGTACTTTTGCAGATTGGATCTCCTATTGCAAATGGTAATGCAATCTCCTATTACACTTCACATATGAATGTCACGTGTATAAAATATTTCTTTGAATATAATGTTTATTATATAAACTTATAGTACAGGCATAATATGCAACGCCATTTTGCAATAGAAAATCTCGTGCGGTTGTTTTGATTCTATAGTCGAAATGTCAATTAATACGATATGTGTTTGCTACGAAATGTATTTAATGAAGAGGGCACAGAGCGACCCTAAATTAGAAATAGAAAAATAATATACATTACGCCGAAAAAATAAATAACACAATATATAATTAGACAATTGATAACAATTTTACATTGTCATCATGACTTGATTTTATTTATTTATTATATGGTGAAGAACCATTACAATGTCATAAAAACAGATAAACATAGATACAACTAGAACTCACACTCTTTTAGCTAGTTAACGCCTGAACTTAAACTACTAATTAACCTCTAATACCTTGATAAGTCAAAGCCAACTACATCAATAAACCTAACAGAAAAATTAGTTCAAATCATTTGTAACATTTTCGTATAACACTTGTTGTGACACGCATAGATATGTGACAAGGTGTATACATTATGCATGTTGGGATGTGGATAGAGAATTTTCAATTTTTTTTCTACCATACAAGTTTTTCCACATTCCAATCATCCGTATATACACTTGTCACACATTAATCATGTTACAAAAAATGTTATACGAAAATGTTACAGAGGATTTGAACAGCAGAATAACCCGAACTATCATGGGGTGCTACTCACACTAGTAACACCCCTGTCCGATCCAGTCGGGTTGCTTGGCGGGTTAGCAGCACATCTCATTCCAGGGAACGAGCAAAAGTTCCAAGGACCGTTAGTAGACCGGGGAAAAGGCCCGGTAAATCCTGGATTTGGGTAGGATCCTCCAAATACTCCGAAGGTCTGCGGCTGATCTACCTGATCATCATTGCCCTTGAGAATTCTTGATCCTTTGACATGCATTGTTAGAACACCGAAAACTACGGTGAGGATGAGCAACACCTTAGCACAACCCACCATCATAGAAAATAAAATCAGTTTTTTTCTCTCTTTTTCTATATTTCTCTGTGAACTGAGTTTTCTTACAATTGCAAGCAGAGATCACATTTTTATAGCATGGTGGCCGATTGGTGAAAAATGGAATATTTTTTAGTTGTATTATTATTTATGTGCATTAAATGTCACGGTTAGAACTATGACGTTTTCACGTATTATTATGCCATGCAAGTCATTACACAGATGACATACATTATTGTGCTGATGTGTTACTATTCTCACCATTTAACGTGGAACACCTCGTGTAAGCTGGTAATATTTAAATGCAACCACTCACCTTTATGATGATTTAATGTTCTCTTTCTTGGTTTTATCGAACAAACGATTAGTATTCATGCATTAAACTTATTGCAAATGACTAGGACTAAAAGGACAAATAAAACTAAGTACTCTCATGATCATTAAAAACTCGTTTCAACTCAATTTGTTAAACATAAAAAACAAATCTTGAGCACTTTTTCCAGTTCAGTATTTAACTTGGTTCAAGTTCAAACTCGACTAATTAGAAAAAGGTAAAATATATGTGTAAGTTGATCATGATAATCGAACAAATTTGCATGGTCGATTCAACTAAAGATCATTCAAGGTCGATTTGATAGATCATCAAACTAAGGTCATATACAAATTGTCAAGTTTGATAAAAACTCAAACAAGCTTGTATTAATTATATATTTCTAGTTAAATTAGGACAATAACAATCTTATCTTATACTCCCTCCATCCCAAAAAAGATGTCCAACATTCCATTTTTGTCTGTCCCAAAATGATTGTCCCTTATTATAAATGTATGTATTTATTATCTAATCTGACCATATTGCCCTCTATTTTAATTGACAAGTGTATAATTAATTTATTTCTAATATAAAACTGCAATTGTATTTAAGAAAGGTAATTCCATGAATAAACAATAATCATATATTAAATTAAAATTGTGGCATGTTTTAAAAGGTAATATTATTAGTTGTCTTTTATTTTAGGGCAAAATACATTTTGTACCCTTTAACTATTTACTTTGTCTTATTTAGATCCCTGAGTTATCAAATCTAACAAAATGATCCCTGAACAATTAAACGCAACAAAATAGTCTCTCGACTTAAGGACATGTTTGGCTAATTTTTTAAATTGATAAATAGTATAATACAAATGTTATTTTTGAATGTTAAGTACTTTAAATATTTTATATAATTTATTTCATTTTTAATATGGTAATTATTTAAAATATATTTTTTAAAGTTTTAAGAAGATTAAAAAATTAAAAAATATAAAGTTAAAATCATAATTAGTATCAAATATCGATATAAAATTTTTACATAAATAATTTTTTGATAAAACTACAATTGATTTTTTTTTTTTTGTCTAGAAGGCTAAAGACAATTATATCCATAAATTTATTAACCTAAATGTTGGATTTTTTGAAACAAAAGTTGGTGAAATGAGTTTTTTGGATTGAAAAATATTATAAAAGAATTTCATGGGTATAAAGTTTATTTAAGAAGGTTTTAGTAAATTTCCCTTAAAAAATTAGTAGAAAATAGGCATATGATTTTTTGCACAAAAGTGAATAGAAAATGGTAACTAAATGGTTAAAAAATAGCAAAACTATAAGTACACAAAAAACTCATTTTATTGAAAGCAATTGAGGGCAAAATAGGTAACATCTTTCAATGGTCATATTGTAATGGTCAAACTCAGTGTAACATCAGCAACATGTCACGACAAACCAAACATGTCCATCAAATCGAGGGACTATTATATTACGACTGATAGTTTAGGGATTATTTTGTTACATTTAATAGTTCAGTGACCTAAATGAGACAAATTGAATAATTCAGGGGTACAAAGTATATTTTGCTCTTTATTTTATAGAAATGGTATATTAGGAAAACAATTGACTTTTGATAATTCCTAATAAAAGTTAAAAGGAACATCATTTTTGAGACGTAGGTAGTAGCATTTGTTCGTAGTTTGTAATAGTTAGTTAACTAGCTAGTCTAAAGGCCTGTTTGCAAGAGCTTATACTTTTAAAAAAGTGCTGAATTTTAAAAAAAGTTGTAAAAGTAGCTGAAAAGTTAAAGTTGAGTGTGTTTGCAAAACTTGCTAAAAAGCAGAAAATATAGAAGAAGCTGGTATAAGTACCTAAAGACCTACTTTTAGTTTTTGCTTATTTTCAGCTTTTTTTCAGTGAACCAGAATCAGAAGCAGCAAAAAGGAGCTTCAATCTAGCAAAAAGCTGAAAAATACTTTTCTTAAGCTTTCGCAAACAGGCCTTAACTAGGTTTTCTAGATAGTTTTGAAGTTTTGTCTTTATATCTAAATACCTTGTGTCACAAATATATTATTTGGGTTGAATTTTTTATTTATTTATTTCCAAGTTGATACATGGCATCAGGGCCAATGGTTAAATAAAAAATTCAAGTTTATACATTCAAAATTCAAGTTTATACGAAAAGAGATTCAAATCATTATAATAAAAAAATTATAAAATAAAAAAAAAGTAGAAAATTGGTTATCCCCCACTCTACCCCAACCGTGTCGCCCCCTCCCCCCTCCATAGCACCACCAAACACAGATGCCCCCACCCTAACCCCTAACCCCCATCCCCGTCCACAGCACTCCATTGCACCACCATCCAGTGTCGTGCACCGCCGCTCAACTCTTCGGCTTATTAGGCGGCACGGTAGTGCAAGGGTTTATTAAGGGTGGCAGAGTGTTATATCTGGAAGTGTAAACTCAGCTGAAATTATCAAAATGGGCTTTAACTAATAACGTGTGGCAACTTATCAAAACGGCGGCGTTTGAGCACGATCCAGCTGATGAAAGGAAGACCAATGAAGAAGTGACAGCCTATATAAAAGCTTGTAACAGATTCAAAAAGGGATTTATCTTGGAAATAGTATTGAATTAATTCCTCTCTCAAACTCTCTTTACTTTTCTGTACATTTGCATTCCATTCTGGCTAGGGGGTGTATGCGGTCGGGTTCGGACGGTTTTATAGAAAAAATTCAGTCCGACCCTATATATGCGGGTTGACAAAATAACAAACCGAAATCGCATAATTATCTTTTCAAACCAAGCGGTTCGGGTCGGTCGGGTTTAATGTATTTAGCGGGCGGTTTGGCAGGTTATCGAATTATAATTATGTTACTTTTAGTTTCAATTAGTAAGTAAGAAACTAAATAACATACTTGTACATTTAATTAAAAATAGTTGAGTTGATGAGAAATACAAAAATAAGTGGTATTATTAAATAAAAATCATATTTATCATGAATTGTAAACTCTAAAATATTAATAAAATTAAATTATTTTATAAGTTTATCATAAAAATATACATCCACATCTTTGTTCAAATAAAGTAAAAACAATGTCTTTGTTTACTCAAGTTAAAAATAAAATGTTTTACATAAATATGAATAAAACTACTCTTATTAGAGTTTATATATATGCATATATAGTTTTAAGAGTTTAGGGTTAATCTTTAAATATATATATACACACAGACACACACTCTTATGACATATACAATTAGCGGTCGGGTGGCGGGTTAGGCGGGTTACAATTATTAAACCCACCACCCGTCCCGAAAGTGGCGGGTTACAATTTTTTCAACCCACCACAATTTTTTAATAATTTCAAACCAGCAGTTTTCGGGCGGTTCGGGTCGGTTTGAGCGGGTCAGGGCGGATTGTGCGGGTTTATGTACACCCCTAATTCTGGCAACTTTATGATTCTTACTTGAATCATAACACAGAGGTGAAGTAGTATCGAGAATTTAGGAGGTGGCAGACTGGTGTTGGCTAGTGTGAAGAGAAGACGTGGAAGGTCTCTTTTTACTATTTACTATTTTTAAATTTTGATTTTATTTTATAAATATTTTGTATTTTATAAATATCTTTGACATAAATTTTAATTAATTTTGATTTTTTTTTTTTTTTTGTATTTTCTGTGACTAACGTTCGTGACAGACATACACATTTTTCTATCTATTTTTTAACGAACGAAACCAAAGTCGCAACTTTTTAAGTTCTATGGACTACAGTTGCAATTTCATATCCAACGAGATCAATTTTGTAAGATCCAAATCTGCAATTATACCCAAAAGAATAAATTAAAAACCCTAAAACTCTTGAAGATTTTGTCTCAAACTCCATGGGAAGGGAATCTCCATTTCCAAAACTCTATTCTCACACATCGTCTTGCTCTCCCTCTTCTTTTGTCTTTTCTTCAACTTGGTTTCACTTATTTATCTCCCTCTTATTTTGTCTTTTGTCTTTTCTCTCATGATGTTTAGATTATCAGTTTGGCAGAGATGACACAGTTTTTTCTTTGACCTCCTGAATTGGCCCACTAACCAGTGGATCAGCCCGATCCAGCCCAAATCATTGTTGGGCCCGGAATGTGAAGTTTGGTGGGCCAGGCCCGAGTGCAGCCCCATCAAAGCCCAGCCAATGCTTAAATAGCATTTTTGTCTGTCGATTTAACCAAAACCAACCATTATCATAGTGATAGGCTAGTGGTTGTGTTTCCACCCATGTCAAAATAATTTTTTTTATTTAATTAAGAATTCAGACTGTTGCCAACAGACAGCTGCTGAACATTGACGGTTGGCAACGGTCAACTCAAATTACAACTTTTATTTTATTTTATTTTTAATTATTTACATTTATTTACTTGTCTATAAATAGGAGTGATATTTTGCAATTCTAATTACAAAATCAACCTTTGGCCCTATGTCAAAATATTTTTTTTTAATTAATTAAGAATTCAGACTGTTCCCAACGGTTAGCTGCTGGAGATTGACCGTTGCCAACGGTCAACTCAAATTATAACTTTTTTAAAAAAAAATTCAATTATTTACATTTATTTACTTGTCTATAAATAGGAGTGATATTTTACATTTCTAAATGCAGAATCAACAACATCCAACAAATTCTCTTTCAAATCTCGATATTTTAATTCTACAATTATGTTCAGAGATAAATCAACAATTGAAAATTGGAACGTGATCAATTGAAAATTTGGAATTAGAACGTACGTGATCAATTGTCGTGGTACCATCCAAAGATCAACCGTTAATCGGAGTTTCTAACTTCAATTCGATAAAATTATTTTAATTTTGCAAGTATTTATTGTTTGGGAAAATTTCAATTTTCGTCCCGCACTTATACCCCAATTTCAATTTTCGTCCCCCACATATCGCACTCATCTAATTGACCCCTCACTTATCTCAATTTCATCACTTTTGGTCCCTCTGTTAACTCCTCCGTCCAATAGTTAACGGAGGGCCAATTTTCCCTCCAAAACACACCACGTGCTACTCACGTGTCTTACTAAGAGTTTAGGTTTGCTGAGATTAGGCTACCATTTCCCACCTCTCACATCTTCCACCCTTAGCCAAAATATTCCCAAAAATCTCCTACACAAAGAAGTCTTTCAATCCGCCATTTCTTCCCAAAATTGAAGCTTAAATCAGTGTTCATATCCTAAACCCTTATCCAAATTCGATTAATAATCCCATGAACAACCACATTCCAAATTCCCCCAATTTCTCAAAACCCTAGTTCTTCGATTTTATACAAATTGTTGAAGTCAAACTCTAAATCTGTCAATATCACTTGAAGAAAGGGAGAAGAAGACACGATTTAAAGTGAAATTACTTTTTTTTACGGGCTAGTTATTTCATGGCAAGAAGACCCAAAAAGGGGCTAATGGGTACCCCTAACTACGGTAAATTCCTTTCTTTTTCGATTTCAGCATGTCAGTAGGGTTAATTTAGAATGATTTATTGTATTTCTGAACTATTTTGAGATAGATTTTGTTGTGTTAGTTCATATATGTTAGGGTTTACATTTTTGAAATGTGTTGTTTGAACAATTGCTAATAATTGGTTAAATGCTAATCATATTTTCATACTGGCAGTTGAACAATTGTTGAATGTTTCTCTTGTTTCTTATTTGTTGTATGTAGATGGAGCTGGTGATGAGACATGCTTTACTGTTAGATTATTTCATGGTAGGATTATGAGTTTAAGTGCAGTTAGGTTTTACTCAGGGGGGACTGTAGATTATATTGATAATGTTGATGGGGAAATGTTTGGATTAATTGAGTTGAAGAGATTTGTAGAATAACTAGGTTATGACAAAGAAAGGGTAAAATTTTGGCATCAAGATGGTCACAGGTTACATATGGGTAGTAAAGAACTTAAGGGGGACAGTGAAGTTTATGGTCTGTTACCTCCTCCTTTGCCACCGGTGTATGAGAACAGGCTAGGGAGACCACCAAAGCTTAGAAAAAGAGGGTCTGATGAGCCACCTGCTCCGCATGCAACTAAACTGAAGAAAATTCAGAAGCCCACTAAATGCAGAAAATGTGCTAGGAAAGGGCACAATCAAAGGACTTGTGGCAAGAGGAGAGGAAGAAATAGTGTTTCACCAACCAATCCAAATGAAAGTGCAACCAATCCAAGTGAAAGTGCACTCATTGCAGCATCTAGTACTCCACAAAGTAGTCAAAATGTAACTCCTACACCATCAAGCCCTGGAAAATTACTTGTAAGCTCATGGTTTTTCATTTATTTATTTCAGGAAATTGTTTCTCGTTTTAAACAATGTTTGTCTTTGTTGATTTTACAGGTTAGAAAGCCTCCCAAGAGTAAGAAAAGAGCTAATATCAATGTGGGTTTTGAGATAGGAGGGACATCAAACACAGTTTCATCAATCAATGTTAGTATATTTACTTGGATTATTTAATATAAGCTTAGTTCTCTGTTTTAAAATTCCTATGCACTTTCATCATTTTCATGCAGGTAACTCAATCTTCAAGTGCCAAAACTCCAGTCATTGTAAGGGGAGGCATGAACTTCATAATTGTGCCAAACCTTAGAGCCATAATTAGAAGTCAAAATAGAATGGGTGCTCCAAAAAAAATTGGTGGGAAAGTTGGATCACACAAGGTACATCATAGTAGACATTGGAAGCCTTAAGTTTGAAACTTTTATTGGATTGTATTAGTGAACAACAACTACTTTTTATTGTGCTATGCAATGTGTTAGGCTTCAAGATTGCAACCTTTTAACTATAATTTCTAGTGTTTGTTGGGATTTGAATACTTTTAGTATTGTAAACTTTGTTTTGGAATGATTTAAGTATTTTAAGTATTCTCGTTTTCCATTTGGGGGATTCTTAATTGTCAATTGTATTTATTCATAAGCAATGTTATTTGTATTTGTTGTAGTGTACACTGTTAGCAAATAGCTAATAGAAGACAATACATTTCATTGCAATTAGAATGACAATATGCATTATGCAACTTAGAATGACAAAATACATTATGTATATCACACAAGTTGCAAAATCCTTTTCTTTCCTAGTACAATAGGCCTGTCTTTGGTAACAAGACCAATCAAAACAACCACAAGTAGGAAAATCAAAATTGACACAATTCTTGATTTCTGTCGCTGCTTCTTCAGCGATCGAATTTCTTCTTTCATCCTTTCTTCTTTTATCTTGAGCCCTCGGATTTCAGCTTGCATTTTCTCCTCTTTAAGTTTGCAAGCTTCCATGTTCAAATACAGTTTCTATTCTCAAAGGCTAGCTAAGTTGATTTCAGATATCATTTTCTCTTCTTTCAAATTGAAAGCTTTGATTTCAGATTCTATTTTGTTACACTTTGCAAGCAAGCCAGGAATTATCACTTTTGACAGGCCGCACATCTCAAGATCCCACCATTTAAACACTCCGCAATATTTCTCGGTCTGTTTAATATCATGTAAATTCAAGACACAATTCATTTTCTCATTTTGTAATGAGATAAATTGAAATAAAGGTAGAAACTTACCCCATAATATGGGCAGGCCCGAAACCTTCTGCCCGGATTTTGTGGTCTCCAGCCGGTAACCAATGGAAGCTTAATTCCACAGTCACAAAATAGAGGTTCTGTTGGTATTGGCCATGAATTATTGAAAGGAGAACGAGAATTTGATGTTGAAGATGATGAATTGCTCATGTTTTGTGTTTAGGTGTTGAAGAAGTTGTGATGTTTTGGAGGAAAATCTGGTTTTAAAGGCAAAAAAGCTGAAATTTGCATTTCTTGGCGCCAAATTGGTGTGTTTTGGAGGGAAAATCGGCACTCCATTAACTATTGGACGGAGGAGTTAACGGAGGGACCAAAAGTGATGAAATTGAGATAAGTGAGGGGTCAATTAGATGAGTGCGATATGTGGGGGACCAAAACTGAAATTGGGGTATAAGCGAGGGATGAAAATTAAAATTTTCCCTTTTTGTTTAATATTTTGAGCTTTAATTTATTGCATAATATCTTGTGATTAATATTTGTTAGTTGTTAATTTAAATTTAGTGATTATTATTTTCTTAGAAAACATGTCTAGTGAAAAAAGATTGTCATTCACTAAAGAACAACGTTTTCTAGCACATGAAGCAATTACTTTTTTGGATTCACAAATGAATGAAGAAAAAAACTAATATAACGATGAACAAGTAGGGGAAGAAGAACCATCAACTAGAAGTAGTATACATAAAAAAGAAAATAGGGCTAAAACGAGTAAATATTTGCCTTTTACGACATTTAACCAAAGAACAAAAAGTTATTTGCTGCATATGTAATAAAGATTTTGCATTTAAAAAAAATGGGGGTACTGGAACTATGGGAAGGCATTTGGACGCCAAGTACACCGAATGTGAAACTATACAACTTGATGGCGAGGGATCGAGTGCATAGGAATTGAATCAAAAAAAGAAGGATGCCATGGTAAACTTTGAATATATTGAAGAAATAATGAAAAAAGGTTTAGCCCGATCATTAATTCAAACCAAATTATATACCTTTTACATTTGCGGAAACTTTTTTTTTTTTTGAAAATTTTATGAATTTATGTGTTGTCAACCACAATTTAAACGGGCTTCACGTAATACATGTTATAAAGATGGTTTTAATCAATATAAAGATGAAATAGATGCTTTCAAAAAAAAATCGACATTAACTTCTATAATTTCTTCAACATCGGATATGTGGCGAGGTAGGGGTTGCCTTTATTATATTTGTATTACCGCACATTGGATGAATGAGGATTATTATTTAAAAAAAAAAATTGACTTTCAATCAATAGATCATCCACACACAGGTTACAACATATCAAAATCTATAAATTTATGTTGTGAATATTTGGGGGATAAAGAATAAAATTATGTCATTTGTTTTGATAATGCAACTAATTGCACTACCACTATTAGATATATGAAAGATGATTTAAACCAATTTTGGATGGAGAAGTGCTTAATATTAGATGTATATGTCATGTTATGCATTTACATGTTAAAGACGACTTTGATTTTGTAAGAATAAATGTTCAAAAAAATAGAAATTTTATAGCACCTATTTGTCTTCAAATTAGAGACATCAAGAATATAAGTGTCTAGTTATGAGAAATAATATCATGTATAGAGTCCTTTATTTAGATATGGATATTAGGTGGAACTCTACCCATAACATATAGTCCGAGGCTTCATCCTTATTGTAAAATAATTAATGAAATAGCCAATAAAACTTTCGTTGGGGAAAATATGACGCAATATATAAATGAAACAGATTGGGGTGATGTTCACAGGGTGTTGAGTTTATTTATTTTCAAAACGAACATAAAAAAAAATTGACTTGACCTGGCCCAAGGCCAATCCGGATCTAGTTAATGGGCCGAACCAGACCAAGCCCGGTCCTGGCCTGACGGGTCTAGTTAATGGGTCGATCCAAGACGGGCTAGAGCCAAGCCCGTCACGGGCCTAGGCCAGGCTGGCCCAAATCGGCCCACCTAACAAACTATATCCCTCTCCCTTTCAAACAAGGTGATGCCCCGCCACAAATTTGATTTTGATGATTGTGTATCTTTTTTTAAGTTTTTATTTAGTGTTAGGAATTTCATATTAGATGTTTTGATGATGACAAATAGGACTTTCTGTTAGACTCCGAAAAGTGTGAAAGTTTTCATAGAATGTTATGTATAAGTACCTGAAAGCTTATTTATCTTAGGCTTATAGTATTTATCTTTGTAGAATTCTTTAGACTAAGTATGTGACACTAAAACACTTAGGAAAATTCTGGGTGAGTCTACCAAGTGATGAAGGTGAAGATCAAGCGTCTAAAGCTACAATGGATAAAGATATCTTGAAGCGTCTGTCAAACGCTTTAGGGATTATCCCAGTGCTCAAACTACGAATGGATAACTCAGGCCGAATACTCAACATCAAGTGAAATGACGAAATTTTCAGTGAGACCATCAAGACAAGATTGAAGAGTAAGCGTCTGAAATAAAGAAAAGAAAGTCAGGATCAGTCCAAGCGTCTGATACACAAGAATAACTATTCTCTTCAGCAAGCGTCCAAAAAAAAAAAAGGGTTAAACCAACACAACCTACAAAGAACGTAACCTGAAAAAGAATTTAGACCCAAAACCATCCAAAGACTTAAAAAATGCATGAATCAAACGGACGAATTATTTCCAACGGAAATAAAACAAGATGCATTAAAAGTCGGATAAGTGCTATTAAAATATAAGCACTATAACTTATGGGCAAGCCATATCTTTGACCTAGACTGTTAGGTTTATGAAACCAAGACCATGCCCAACCAATTAAATATACCCAAAGTTAGAAATGTCTGAACTCAAGGAATGTTTGGGGAAACGAGACTCCAACCGAGTCAAACGGACAAAAACCACCAATACCTTATAAATAGCTCTTTCAACAAACAAGTAAAATGATGAGAAAGCGACACACACAAAAATACCTACCTTGTTGAAAGAAAAGCTTACTAAAAATCATAGCCAAATATTCATATAAGCTTTCTACAAATATTCTAGAGACAGTCACCCATATCTCAAATCTCTTTTTAAGAAGAACATATACTACCATTGAGATATCCTCAAGTTGTTTGAACTTTCCAAAAACAAACAAACCCGTGACCAAAACCATCAACACCTTTCATCTGAGTGAGAAAGCTGGTTGACTTGCAAGCAGTATTTTTGTGTAAAAGAAGCTTGTTGAAGTTGATCTCTATTGGAGCTGAAATCTGTGTGACCAAGGAGTTCCGAGATCAAAAGTAACTTGCACCATTTCTGAGTGAAAGAAGCAAGGGAATAGAAGATCTTTAGTGGAGCTGAAATCTGTGTGACCAAGGAGTTCCAAGATCATATCCAATCTCCCTCTATCTTGTAGAAGTCTCTGTGTGACTCTTCGATAATCATCATAGTGGAAAAACCTCCCTGATAAAAGGAGAAGAAGGACGTAGCTGGGATTACATCACCCAGTGAACCTTACAAATATTTTGTGTCATTTACTGTTTTATTGTCTTACATTATACTGTCATATTATATCTTGAAAAGGCATTTAAAACTAATAAGCGACTAATTGGTTAAAACGAACGCTAAGCTATAAAAACATTTCCGCTGTGCTAACCCTGATTTAGTGACTAAACTCTGCCCTACTTTGGTAAGCGTTGAAATCACCGAGTCTAAGTTAACGTTTCTCAAGCGCCACATCCAGCGCTTAAACTTGTCAAGCGTTCAAATATTTCAAAGTGATACGAATTTTTAAGAAGTCGAAAAAGACTTCAGGGTCTATTCAACCCCCCCCCCCCCCCTTCTAGACCCTTTCGTATACCACTTGGGACCAACATTTAGTACTTAATGTTATTTCTGTCTTGTCCATAGTAGTCTTTCTCTTATGAGCCCCTTTATCGTTATAATATGATTGTTCTCCCTTATTAAATGCCCGAACTTAAAATCGGAAGTTCAAAGAAAAAAAAAATTGCCCCATGTTAGGCATTTCTAGGTCGAACCCAAACTCATTGACATTTCTACCACTTAACGTTACTAAAGAGAAAAATGCAAAATTAGTCTCGTAACTATAGGGGTCTTGCAGATGTAGTCGCGTATTTTGTGCTAGTGGCAATTGTGGTCCTGTATCTCCAAAAAAATAGCAATTGGAGAACAAATTGGCCGAAAGCCCTAATTTTGGCCGGAGTTTGCCATGTGGCATTCAATTTGGGGATTATTTTTGTATTTTTTGCCTGAATTTGCCATGTGGCATTTTTTTTAATTTTCAATTTTTTAAAAGATGCTAACATGGATAAGAAAATTTTAGTAAATCAAAAAATATTAAATATGTACAACAACATTAAAATATACAAAAAAGTAGAAAATGGAAATTGTTCAAATTAATTTTTAAAAATAGTTTTAAATTAAATCATTGTATATTGGAAATTATAATAATTTTATTGCAAAGAATAAATACTAAAATTATTATACAAATATTAAAATATTTAAAAGGCTAAATTAAATTATTTTTTAACATAAAAATAGAATAATTTAATATCTAAGTCATGTTATAAATCTCAATAAAATGTTCAGATTTTCATAAAAATAATTAAAAAATATATAAAAATTGAAGAAAAAACCAAAGTTTCCAAAAAACAGAAAATAATAAAATAGATAGATTTTTAAATTTGAAATAAGGGAAAAAGGAAAAAAAATTGCAAAATGAAAAAAAGGAAAAGGAAAATGGTCATCTTCACCCCCCCACCCACGCACAGACGCCTCCCCCACCTCCCTCGTCGTCGCTGCCGCCTCCCCCACCTCCCCTCACAGTCGTGACGACACACCAAGACACACAACACACACACCCAGAACACACACAACACACACACACACAGAGAGAACACACACCGATCCGGGAAGGGGGGGGTGTGGGCTAAGCTCTAGGTGCTTTGATCTGGAAGAGGAGGGGGTTGGAGGGCTGGGGTGGGGGTGGCTGCTGTTTGGGTTTTTTTTTAAACTATTAATTTAAATGTTAATTAATATATAATTGTTTGGAATATAAAAATTATACCTTTTTATGCTGTTTTTCCCTTCAAGATGGTGTGACGTGGCGTCCTATTTTTCAAGTTACTCCTATGTCATCCAGCTCTCTTTGTCCACGCATGCAAAATTCGACAGCAATTGAAAAATCCCCAAATTTATCTACCCACGTGAATGACACATCAACAATTCAGGCCAAATTAAAAATTTTAGGCGAAATTTGTCCTCACATTGGTATTTGTTTGGAGATACAAGAGCTCAATTGCCATTAACACAAAATACGAGACTACATTTGCAAGACCCCTATAATTACAAGACTAATTTTGCATTTTTCTCCATTACTAAAATATACTTACCCTTGTCCATAGTATCTGTATTGACTTTGAGACCCTCACAATTAACTTTTTTTCCTCTAATTTTGATTCTGTATTTTTTTCTTTCTTACCAAAACATCCTCCTCAAGCTGGGCACCCATAATGATCATGGTCCAACCGAAAAATTGCAAAATTAATCTCATAGCTATTAGGTGACAAAATTGGTCTCATAAATTATAATTTACTGACATAAGGACAATAACTATTCAAAACTCACAAATTCGGCCACACGTGACCCTTCAAAATTGGGGATTTATTTATTTTAGATTAATTTTGCCCCATGTGTGTTTTAGTTCAAGCCAAACACCGAAATTGAATTGCCTATTCAATGAAATTATAGCAATGATAGGCAAAGTCAGAATCAACCTACCTTTCTAAGCATGATACTCGTAGCGTTGGAATATTATTATCATTTCTCATGAAAATTGTTCAAATAGATATAATCAATACGACGTTTCCATCAATAGAAAAGAATTCTAAGAACTGCTTTACAATTTCAAAACAATTATAACTACAATATTGAAAATAAACAAAGAATCAAAGCATGCCTAGACAAAAAACCATGAACAAGTAACAAAATTTTAACTAGTAACTAATTATAGATTAGTTGACAACCTTGCAATTTTTCCTGATCTCACCCTGGTTTCCAGTAAGAACATCAATGTAACCCATCTTCACCATTGCATCTGCAAACTCGTTAGCCCACGATGAGCCACTACGCTTCGCGTTCCTCCTCACCATCCAACCCGTCGAACGGCTGCTCAAAAGGGTCTGATCCGAAGTTAACAAACCACGTCGATTCTTCAAATTCAAATAATACTTATTATCCAATCTATTTGGTGTCACAAGATCAAGTGGAACAATATGATCACCATTTGCAGCATTTTTCGGGCATTTGTTCCGCATTTCCTTGGCAAAATTCGAATCCATTGAAGGGTCCTGATTATGTGTTGAATTAAAGCTGTAAAGCCTGTTTGAGAAAGACGAACAATGTGATATTCCAATGGAATGTGCCCCGGAAAGGGTCACCATTTCTTCTAACGAAAGCCCTTTTCGTTCAAAGTTTTGCTCGAGTTGTTTGGCATTTAACGAGGGAGGGGGGAGATTTTTGGTGACATCATTTTCCAGGGAAATTTTTCCATCACGGCGCCCTGATGGGACCGTGTAGTGTATAGTGCCGAGCTTGTAGGCACTGTCTCGGGCAGCAAAAGCTATAATATCTGCACATGAAACGGTGTTTGGGCAGGCAGCTTCAAGCTCGGCTTTGGCCTCGTCGATCACTTCGAATCCACGGAGGCTTGGATTGTTGGCTGGATGTGCTTTCTCTGATCGACGGCCTGGAGTGGAATCTAGCAGGATTGATGCATCACAGCCCTGGAAAGAAACATGCAATTTAATTAATTTAATTCTGAACACAATTAAATTAATGTTAATCTTCTCTCATTACAATTATGGCAAAACTGCAAAACTGAGCCATATAACTACACGGAATGGCAACAACAGTCCTATAAATTGTGACGCTGGCATATTAATTAAGGACAATTTCCACCGAAATTTGAAAAATAAGTGGTTGGATAAAGCGGTATGTGTTGCTCGTGCGACCATTTAATTTTAGGAAATTTTCAATTTTGGGGTAAAATAGCACTTAATGTGCATGTGAGGACCAAAAAGGCTAAATTTGCACAACTGAAATTGTCACTTTATTTTAACTTACGGAACTAAAATTGCAAAAAGAATCAGGTACGAAAGTTGCACTTTAGTATCGTAGGTTATGATAAGTGGTATTTTGGTTCTCATGGGATGATTTTTCCCTCCAAAAATAAAATTTCCAGATTAAAATGGGCATATGTACACATGCAAATTTCCTATCAACTTTTGAAATTTTCGCTGGAACTATATACAAAAATTGAACAGTTATTATATTATTATGAAACTGTCGGTATGACAATTTAAAAAACTAAATTTGAGACCGTATAGTATTTAAAGAACGGATTTTATGATTTTTCCTTTACATATCAACTCTAAGGCAAACTCCAATGGAGGGCTAAAACCAATGCTAAAATAGTCCTGGCGTACTGTAGCTGCGCCAAATATGGCGCAACATTGTACACCAGCACTATTTTAGCGCTGGTGGTTTTTTATTTTAGTCCATTATTTTGTAATAGTTACAATTAGGTTCTATGTAATTTGGTCCCTAAACTTTGAGAAACTACAATTAGATCCTAAGTTATGTTATTGTTTTCCAATTAATAATATATTATTTTAATTTAATTCTAATAATAGATATTTATTAAAACTAGTACAAAATACATATTCCATATTAATTTAAAACATTTAAAAATTAATTAGAACATAGATTAATTTTACATAAAATGCAAAAGTTACACAATTTAAAGGAAAACGAACATAATATAAGATAAATAAATTAGACAGACAACAACAATTTAAAATGGTGGTATATCAGATCCACTTCCACCAAAATTTGGAAAAAAGTCACCATAATAAGTTGACTCAGACTGTGGACGTGGATATTGATTTTGTTGTGCTCTTTTTTGTATAATATATGCTTGTTGAGCTTGAATATAAGCATGAATCGCCTCATCATTGATAGAACTCAAGTCACGCGTCAAAATTTTATTTCAAAGTTTGTTTTATGTAGTATATAAATTGCAAAACCCAGTCTTTATATTATTGGGTAGTTTTTAATTTAATTTTATGAAATACTAAAGTAGATTTAAAAATAAATATTAATTATATAATATTGTTTATTATTATAAATAAAATAAATATTTACTTGGATGAATATGCATATATATAAAACTTAAAATTGTGTGTATTTGTGAAATATGAAAAATGATATAATTGAGGTATAAAAATAAATCTATATAGAATATTGATTTGGTGCAAAAGATAGTGCAGTACGTTGGAGTGAAAATACGGTAGCTTTACTGAAATGGTGCAAACGCACCATTTTAGCTCTCCACATTGGAGATGGTCTAATAATCAAATTGCAATGAACTTCTGGAATTATTAAAAGGGCTTACCCTAACAAAACAATCATGAAAATGCATTCTGATGATGCCTGCTCCAAGGCCAGGATTCCTAGACACAGCTTTCTGTACAGCTTTCTTTACAATTGCTTCTGCAGATGGGCAACTGTGTTTGTAATAACCAACTCTTAAAGAAGCTGTGGCCAATTCAGAAACATTCAAAAATAATAATATCAACAAAAGCATTGGGCTCCACAATTTAAATCTAGAGGCCATCTTAATTTGTGAAAAAGTTATATTTAATTTGTGCAGATCAGTATTAGAGTAGTAGTGGTGGTGGTGTGATTAATTATGTAAAGAATGATTTAGAAAGTTGAGGCAATGAGAAAGATCGACGTTTTCGGGGTGTATATATAGATACATGGATATTATTATAATTTATAAGTATCAATGACATAGTCTTAGGTTTACCGAGTAAAGCAATGCGTGTGCATTACCATTTAACAGCTTATCATAAGCTCAGTTTTGAAAGAAAATTGAACTTTGTAGTACTATATATATATAGATATATATGTACTCTTCTCTTTACTCATCTTCCTGTAGTTTTATATTGATGTAAGGTTGTACTTAGTATAATTATGGGTGTTATTTGTTATGCATGGTAAACAGTATGAGTGTATATGTTAGGATTAGTATAATTATGGTGTTTTTGTTAGGTTTAGAACTTCTTGATTACTGAATTTCTTGTTTGTGTTTCTATGGTGTACATTTATGGTGTAATATGAGGATTAACTGAACATCCCGACCTTACATTAATATATTCTATACTTGAACTAGGGGGTCCGTACAATACCTCAAGGGTACCCAGTGTAATTTTCCCTATATATATTTATATACTCTTCTCTTTCCAGCTTCTTGCATTGGTATGGACCTGATCAACTTTTTTCAACTCTTCACTGTCAATGACAACGACATTAACGAAAGCAATTTTCTTAACCAGAAAAATGTTTGTGATGGTCATTTTGACCTTTTCCTTTGGTTTAATTTAGCATGAACTTGAAGTAACGCTGAATTACACAATTGGCATTCTTTTATATTTATATATACACACACACATATATATATATGCATTGTTTACGCGGTGGCGGTGAAGTATTGAAATAGAAGAAAGATTTATGAAATGTTTCAGGTACACCTAATTACATCTATTTATTTTATTTTTTGCTTAGACCTTGCCGATTCCAAAATGAATTTGTATAAACTTTAAACATTTGGACAATATATGCACTGGATTCTAGAATTTCCAATGAATAATGACGCGTCGACAGTAATGTGGGGTGCAATATCAACTCCCCAATTTTATTGTCATAATACATTTGTAATCAACTAATCATCCGGGAACACAGTTTTGTCACTATTAAAGTGGGAAAATCTCATTTTTAAAATGACTGGTGTATACTTTTGATACCATTGATTATTGAAATTTCGCTTTTGACGCAAAACTGTAATTTTTTCCTCACTATTGATATCAACGTTTGGTCACATACTAATAATAGGATAGTCGCTCAAGTTGTTGACTTTGGGATAAGAAATTTGTACGTAGTCTCATAACTTTCAAGTTTTATTTTTTGACTTTTGGGCCCGATGGCACATATATATATAACTATGTGACAAAGTAGATTGATAAAAATTAATTCCACAAATTGATTTATTCATTACTTGCACAAAATTACAAATTGCGTAAAGTTTTGAATAAATTTCATTATACACAAATCTTTTCTTGGGTAAGATTTATACGTAAATATTATGTAAAGAAGAACGGCCTCTAGGCTCTAATACTATAATTTCTATCAAGGATTCCTGAAATAGTCTAAAACTAACATAATTCCTTTAATGAAAGTAAATTCTATTTAAACTTTTGTATTTTAATTTGTTCATAAAAATTGAAATTGATAAAATTTTCATTCTATAAATGCTCGAACTTTCTCACTAATACTGATAACTTGGTCTTGAAGGTACTAATTTGGGATCGTTCTTTGCTTCTAGGCCCATTATATATAGGTACTAGCGGCAATGACACATTAGATGTTGCGTGCATAACTTTTTGTAATATATATAATTAGAAATGTTTTTGTACATTTTTAGTAATGGTATTTTTTATTTTTTATTTGGTTTGTTTTTCACTATATTTATTTAGTTTTATTATGACTTAATTTAAGAAAAAAATCATAGATCAGATAAGAAGAAAAGAGTTGAAGAGGAGAGAGATGAGGGAGTGATGAGCAATAAAATAATTGAGGGAAAAAAAAAGAGTGGAGAGAGAAAAAGAAAATATGAGAAAGAAAAAGACAAAATTAACACGACCTAATATTATTTGTACAATTTTATAAGTTGATTAAACATTAAGGCCATAACTCTATGGCCATCATAAATCCATGGTTATTTGAACACAAATCCATGGTTTCTCGATCTTTTGGATATGATGATGATTGATGAACATAGAGGTGGACTTCAATGTTTATTACACTGACTGGGGTGAAAATCTAACCCTACCCATCCCCATTTGTACACTTTGGCCAGGACTGTCAATTGTTGTTTAAATTTAATTCAAGTCTAGTTGAATATGAATTGGGTTTTGAGCTTGAGCTTTATTAGATTAGATTAGAATAAGCTCGAATACATAATATTTTAAAAACAATTTTAAACATCTCATGCAATACTTTACCATCTTTCGGAGCCAACCGAAGTAAGATTGGTAGTAATTTTGCTAGAAATTTAGTAAGATGATGAAGTGCAGATATTAGGACATATTGTGCACTAGAGGTGATTTGTTAAGCTTTCAAGATTTTATATCATGTCTTTGTTGATTACCAAAAAAAAATATTGTGGAGTTTGGAAATTCATGACTTGACTTTTGAATCAAAATGTTGTCGACATTTTGTTTGGTCGAGTTTGGAATTTATATGTTTTGCTTAATAAAGATGTTTATTTTGTACTTCATTCAAGATTAGTTGTTAGGGTCATTTTTAACTTAGCAAGCTCAAAACAAGCTCCGAGCTCCTACATAATGTAAGTTGAACCACGCAACAATTTTATAACCTGATTTTAAGTCTATGATCAACAAATCCGATTGTATTTCAACTATGTCCTTGTGAACTCGACTAGTAAAATCCCCATTCACTTCCCTAACCCAGTTTTGATAGGGAGAAAAACTTGAAATATTGACCCTTGAATAATTAACAAACCATTAATCAATTAAATTTTTTTACGGAAACTTACACAAACTTCCACTAGTATAATGTTTAATTACCCAACAACTCCCTTGATGTTTTTGAAATTACATACAGACCTGTATTAGCCCTGCTATATTTAATTTTTTTTATAACTTACTCTCTAAAAATCTTACAATTAGGCCCCTATAGGGAATGTTTGTAATTTCAAAAATATGAGGTGGGTTTTGGTAATTACACATTACAAGAGGGATATTTTCGTAATTATACTAAATTTTACTATCAAAATGATTATACAAGTTTCTTGAAAACGACTATAAGAGGTAGACCATCCACACCAAGCCACCTCTTCCCATTCTCAACAAAAACACCCACGTCACCACATGAAACCTCACAAGTGCTACACACACTAGGACAATACACCATCTTGTAACCCTCACCACTCTTCTCTATCTTAAACCAGTTCCCCACCGTCTCCGCCCCCGGCCGCCCCAACGCACCGCCACTCCTTACGTATCGCCGCCCTGTCATCCCGTCGACGCCAACGATCCGCCACACGGTCCGCTGCACGCAGGTTGTGGCCGCCATGAACGCTATATTCACATCAGTAGACAAATGTATGGCCTCCTGGACTGGGAAAATCTTTACAGAGAGCCCAATTGAAGCGTCGTTGTTTTCTTGCAAGACGTTCGGAGGACATGGGTGGAGGGGGTCCCGAAGGGAGAGGGCAAGCCCGCCGCCTCCGCCGCCGCGGTGGACGGGAAATATGTAGTACTTTGTGTCGACTTGGAGTTGATTACCATCCACATCTAGTGGTGAAGTGATTGTGGGTTGACTAAATGCGAGGGAAGTAAAATAGAGTAATATGTGTAGGAAAATTGCAAGGAGAGAAATGGTGTGGCTTGTTTGCATTTTGTAGAATTTGTAGGAAGAGACATTCATGGTTTGGTTCTTATATATAGTGTGCAATGGTGGGGAACGGCCGAAAGGGATGAAATGATAATCCAAATATGCTATTGGCATTCAATCATTTAATGTAGTTTCTTAGAAAAATAGTGACAGGTGGAGCTTAAATAAGAAGGGAAAATTGCACAATTGTAATCTCTTAGGATAGGACACGTTGAGTTTGATTCAATCATGATTTAGTTCTTATATATAGTGTGCAATAGTGGGGAATGGCCGAACGGGAGGAAATGATAATCCAAATATGCTATTGGCATTCAATCATTTAATGTAATTTCTTAGAAAAATAGTGACTAGTGGAGTTTAAATAATAAGGGAAAATTGCAATGGTAATCTCTTAGGATAGGACACGTTGAGAGTTTGATTATAAACTAGAAGAATTCGTCTCATAGGATGCAATTTTAGTCTCACCGTTAAAAACAGAATGAAAACCGTTAATTTGGTCATGTGCATTGCACGTGATCAATATTAAAATTTAACAGGGCGTGATGCAGACGTTGAATTTCGTCAATTTTTAATAGTTGAGACCAACATTGCAACAAGGTGTATCCTACGAGAGTGATTTTACTTGTTTAAAACAATAGGACAAAAATTCCAACGAGACTAATATTGCAATCCTCCCAAACAATAATTTTTGGGGCAAATTGCATTTTTCGTCCCACAACTTTGCCTCATTTCAATTTTCGTCTCTTCTTTTGTGAGTTTCAAAGTGAATAACACGTGATATTGAAGAAGAACATCGTAATATTGAATAAAATTTATCTGGAAGTGCCACTTATGCATGAATTTTCCCAAAACAACAACTCAAGATCAATGAGTAACGGAACACATAATATTGACCGCTACATTTGGACAAAAATTTTAGTTGAGATTAAATGCTAGACATTTTGAAAGTCAGGGTTCTAGATGTGAGAAACCCGTATATCAGACCAAAAATGAAATGAGATAAGGTTATATATATTATCTATTATTTTATATATATTATATATATAATCATTACTTTTAACTAACTCAAGCATTTTACACATCATCAAATCATCAGTTCCAACCATTTTCAGAAACACAACCAAACATGCAGTCATTTTCACACACAAAAAAAAATCCCATTTTCCCATACATTTTAGAAAATGACGGTTGAAAATGAAATAAAAATACATCCAAACATAGCCCGAGTTTCCAAGCATTTTAAAGTGAATCTCACGTTTGGTTTGATTTTCAATATCCTAATCCGAAACCAAAATTTCAGTATTATTAAAATATTATCCATATTATATTTTAATAATATATATCAACTTAAAATGAAATAGTAGAGAAAAATTCAATCCGTATTTTTATAATAAAAATTGATTGTGAGCAATAATGAGGAAAAATGAATTTAAGTAATAGAACCTCATTTTGAAAAAGAAAATAAAAATATGAGCAATAAATTGGATATAAAATAAATAAAAAACAATATATCATTACAGGGGTAAGGAATATGCATGTTTTTTGCTCCATGTTTATTTATGACTTATCAAGTATGTTATGTCATTGAGATTCTTTTAGAAAAATATTTCGGTATTAGGCGCGTCAATCGGGCTTTATGAGCCAAGTATAGAGTGACTCAAGCTCAAATTCATCAGATTTGAATATTATAGACTCAAACTTGACTCATACTATTTTATTTTATTTTTCGCTCAGCTCAAACTCATGCTCACATTTTTTATGAACTTCGGGCTTATTTCACGGCGGATCATCAATTTTTCTCAAATTTGAAAAAATGATACATAATAGAATTATTAAGAGACTGATCTCGTATAATACACTAAATAAAACTTATTTATGCTAATGAGTATTTTTTTTTTTTTTGTTATCAAAATATGCTAATGAGTATGCATAATTAATTCTAAAATTTTCTAACAGAGCCAAGAAATCTACAATAATGATTATCAAAATTTAGAATATTTCTCAATATAAATGAAGTGACATTAAATAATAGGAAGTTCTTCCAAAGTATTTTTAGACGAAATTTCCCACGAATATATGTGTTTCATCGACTTAGTAAGCTTCAAGCTTAAAAATCTACTACGAGAATTATTTAGCTAACTTAAAAATAACTTAACTATATATCACACACAAAACATTAAATTAAAAGTTGGAATGAGTTTGGGTTATTGGGACTGAGCCTAATAAAGCTCAAGTTGAGTTCTCAAATTAATTGGGTTCAATGTAAGCTCAAGCTCGATCCAGTTTACATTCAATTAGGCTCAACTCAATATAAGTGGGCCAAACAATCGAGTTTCGAATAAGTCCCAATCAATTCACAGTCCTACTCTTTATATTTGTGATAGTTTGTCAAGTTTGAGGCAAAGATTGCATAAAGAAGAAAGTCATGAGAGGCAAAAGCGATAAGAGGATTTGCGCAAATCCTAACGCCGCGTCGTCCACGAGCAACGCCAAGATGATGAAAGCTTGGCTTGCCAGATGACAAATTATTGATAACATATAGTAATCTAATTGGAGAGGTTATTAGTTTTGTCTTTTATGTAGACCTCAACACTTTGTTTTATGCTTGATTCATCGACGACTTTTAACAACATTTTATTGTTTTTAGCTAGTCAATAGTACCATAATTGGACATATTATCTTGTCTTTATGTGGTAAGAAAGCGATTTTTGACTAAATTGTACGAGGGGCATAATCTTATAAGCTAGAATATCGTATCACGAGTGGGGGCGTCTTATTTTACATAATATTGCTAGTTTAATAAACTACTATTTTGACAGTGATATTCTAACTAATCCATCAAGCGATTCACTATACAACAATTTTCTTTTGAAATTCCAGCCTAACCCAATTTGATTTATTTCAATGACAATTTTATTGTATAATAATTAATTATATAACATGTGTACTTCACTCATATCGGTTTGATTAGACTGGTTTGGCTCGAATTTTTCTTTTCCTTACATAACCTTGGCAACTAAACCTCGCAAAACACTTCAGTCTGTCTACTGAAATGAAATTAAAGACGTCTCCTATCGTCACGAGTTGTTCGATCACGCTTGTGTTATAACGAACATTTATGCTCAGCATACTAAATCTTTTAACAAAATATGCAAATAATTGTTCAAAATGAAATATTTTATGCAATTTGTAAAATGTGATAGTTTGAATGCAAAATGGCCATGCCCAAGCAGCAGTAATCTACAAGGCACCAATGTCATAAATGTATAGCATGGCGAGGCAAAGGTCATAATTTCACAAAAGCAACAAATTCAATTACAGAATATAATGAAATTTGTTTTTGTTCCAGGAAAAACAGATTGGACCAGAGCTTATGTTTATAAAGACATTTCAGCAACTGCTCTTGGTCAAACATTGGACGAAAAATTTTATCTTCAACCGCCTTAATGAAAAAGAAAAAAATGCATAGTTAGACTATGCTCAAGACATGATGCAATCAATTGCCTGCTTGCAAATGCCAGTCATTGTAGCCTCAGGTCCATAAACCTGCATCGAAGAGTTCCAGTGTAAGTTTTGGATATGTAAATCTACAATGGCTATTCAGATTCCCTCACTTAGGGGAGACCCATAAAAGTGAAAGGGGAAAAAGCACGTAAGCGACTCATTGTAGTTCTAATCTTAATCCTATAAATCTAACTATTTAAGAACACAGATATATAGAATTCTGCAAATTTTGTCACGATACTAGTTTCAGTTCCACATAAAACCAACCAATTGGTACTGACATTGGGATGTCTGAGTTTAAAAACCTTACAAGTGTCCACCTCTTTTTTTGAAGAAAGGGTAGATTACATAGACACCCCCCTCCCCGTGTGAGATTTTAATTACGAAAAATACCATGAGGCATAATCTCCCATGTTTGTAAAAGCAAATTATAATATCACCCCTGTCAGTCAAAATCACGTTACAATTTCTTCCCCTGTTTTTCGAGTTGTTAGAATCCGATAGAGGTATTTGACTAATTTGCAAAACCCCAGGGAGCTTATAGTAATTACCCAATAAGTGAGGGAGTGTGCATCTGATTATCTAAAAAAAATGAAGACATCTAAAGGGATGTTAATGTAATGCTTGAAATTTTACTAAGCCAATAGCAAATGTGGTGGCTTCCATTAAACAAATGAGATTGGAAACTAATTCTCCTGCAGGAGTTTAACAGCCAGAGACAAACTAAATGCATCTTACAAAATTCGAGAAGAGAGGCCATATGATACCTCAATCGGAACTCCTAATTCTTCTCCCAAAGCCCGCATTCTTGTCAAACCAGTCTGATAGTTAGGACCACCTCTACGAACAAAAAGGTGCATTCTAGCTGCTTGCAACTTGGATTCCTACTCCGGTTTAGAAAAGGGGAAAAATTGTTAGTTCTTGAAGAATAAAAATTGAATTATCAATATTCACAAGAGTAATCTAATAAACCTTCTCCTTGAGAGCCCGGATAATTCCATTGAAAGTAGCTGCAACATCTGTAAAGTTAGCAATACCTCCTCCTATGAGAAGTGCTCTCTTGCGCCCATCAGGGTCAGCTGTGGCACACTGCACCAGCAGCAAAGGAAATCATAAAAGGTGAATTGTATTAGAGGAAAGCAAAGAAGATTGTAGACATTTACTACATAGCTTATTTTCTTACATCAATGACTACACGTGCGTATTGCAAAACCTCCTCTTCATTTGGAGCTCCACTGTACTCAGCATAGTTACCGAGCTCAGAGGCATAGCCCAAATCTCCAACCTTTTTGTTTTAAATACAGAAAAAGGAATAGAATGTAAATACTATAGCGTGGAATTAAGTATAGAAAACAATGATGAAGCTTTCGGTATTATTTTGTGGAGGTGGAGACTGAAGAGTTATGGAGGAATAAATCGAGTACTCACTGTATCAGCATATATTACACTTGCACCACCTCCAGCAACCATTGTCCAGATACGCCCTTTTGGGTTCAAGACAGTAAATTTCAACGATGCACTTGTCTGAAACATGACATCGAATATGGAAAAATATATCAGGCTGAGTTGATGTGCATATAGGTCAAATCCATTGTAATTCAATGTTAGTACTGATCAGATGGGGGATTACTGTTGCCAATGAGGTTTACTTGTCATCTCCAGGTCATATATTAACTTGACAGACAGAAGGTGAGCAAAAAGCAATTCGGGAAAAAAAAAACAATAAATCATATAAAATATCAAAATCTGGGTTAAAACAGAGATATATGGGGTAGTTAACATGCAAAAATATAACTAATGGGCATATTTGTCGAAACTTGTGAATGGCATGGATGATATTCAAATTATAGATGTAAAGAATCTAGATTATTTTAGTTTGCTATTTTAATGCAGCACAAAATGGGTTATCGCTACTCGCAAATTGTCAATACATGAGCAAGATCTTTTGAAATGCACAAAAATCATCAAGAGACAAACAGTAGAACATAGATATATATTGTGGCACTTACTTTTTCATCCAATGAGTGTATGAAACTTTCTGTTGGACTCAAGACTCTTCCAAAAGGTAGAGGAAACTCTATGTCGCCCCATCTGAAAACAGAATGATTAGAGGCGCAACATAAGCATGTAACCTAAAGAAACAAAATAATCGACCACTTCCAATTGTCTAAACATTTTATGAACATACTTTTTGAAGTTTTTAAAAGCAGCTGTGTCATCCAACTCTCCCCTCATGTCTAGCGGATATGGCTCCCCATTCACTAGTGTAAAAGGATTCATCTCAAGAAAACTAAAATCCAGATCTGGGTACATTACAAAGAAAGAAGTGAAAATTGAAAAATGTTAATTTAATTAAGTTGGAAACTAATAAATAAATATCAAATGCAACACCAAAAGGGGTAAAAAAGAAGCAAGAATAGAGTTTTAAGGATTTCTCCTTCTTTCTGGAAAGAAAAGACGAGAACTTTATTCCTTTTATCAGACAACAAAAGAGAGAAAATGGCATTATCATTTTTTACATTATTCAAAACCATAATGGAAAAGGAAAAATATCGAAATGAGGGATGGGGTTGCAAGTGTGATATTCCATACCTTGAAATACAGAAAAAACACCAATTATAAAATCGCCAATCTTCCCCCTAACCTGAATTTAATGTGGAACAATCAGGATATCATGCGGAAACGGAAAAATAACAATAATTAGAGGATAAATCTTTTCCGAATGAATTTCCAAAAGCAAAAGCAGGTCACCAAGACCACAAATCATGAGATTACAAAAACAATGCCCCAAATCATGTGTTAAAAAGGCCTATTTAATAACTTAAGACTAAGCATTCATTGTAACTTAATGTTCCAAGACATGATATAGAAGCAACACCAGAGAGGTGCCAAGTCTAAACATCAATAGTTTCATCTTAGTCGCCCAAAAACAGCTCGAAAAGTAAACCTACCACCATTCAGATAGCTAATAGCAAACAAATAGACAAAATTATCCAAAAGCCTACCTCTAAGGGAAGTGTAGCAATCAAAGGTGCACATGCCTTCAAGTTCATTGGCGTCTCAGTTGGGAGGATGATAGTCTTAACCTGCAGAAAATTAAATTAATCAACTTTCAATTATCTTAGTAAATGGCTAAATGCACTTGAAATCTTAAATAATGGGTTAAGAGTCTATTGGACCAATATCAATTTGCTGCAATTTACCTTGTCCCAGTTCTCTTCAATTTCAATACCTCCACATTCTGAGAAGCTAATGGTACATCCTAACCTATCAGACACAATGGAAAGGTAATATTCTTGATCATGTGGGAAAAAAGGTTCAACAATGAATGTCGTTATAGGTGCTTTGCAACCACCCATCTCAACCTACAAAAGAAACAAGTTTTCACGTAAGATGGCAACATTTTGCAAAACAACTGATAAGGATAGTCCATTTATATGCTGTCACCTCAACACCAAGGCGTTCTTTCACGAACCCAGCAACTTGGGCAAGATCCAAATTTAAGGCTACCAAGCCACTCTTCCCTCGTTTCCCAAACAACATGTCAGGTTTTACAACCAACTTTGTGGATGAAAGCCATGGTTCTTTGTTTGTTAGCTCAGTAAAGTCCGTTGATTCAGTTACCTAAGGACATGTTTTATCAGGAACAACAGCTCTGTCATTTAAAGTTATGCTCAGACATACACTAAAATTATAAAGCAGTTACATTGAACGTTGAACAAATTACATTAACATAGAAATCAAACCAGTAATTCATACTGCAGAAGCTAAAATCAAGTAAAACTACATAGCAGGAATACAATAGAAATCGTAAATATTTCATACATTGTCTTGATTCAGGACTATATGAGGAAGCATGATATGAATTCTTCTTCACGACATTGAATCCAACTATCCAGAACAATTGGATCAAATCTTTGGGCATATCAGTGTTCCATTTCTCATCATTAAACATCACGAATTACCAATTAACATTTTCGAAACTATTCAATTGAACACACACTAGGGATATAAGGAACTTAACCAGCGAAACAAAGTAGCGAATTTACTTCGAATATTAAGGCTGAGTTAATCAAAGATCGAATCAAAAATCGCAAAATACGAATAACAACTGAGAAATTAAAGATCGAGATGAAGATCAAACGCCGAAATTAAGACTCCAAATGAAATCATGTCAAGATCACAATTCCTCAACACACACAAACACAGAAAAGGAAGAAATTAAGAACTTCAAACGGATAATAATACACAGAAGTAGAAGAGATCAAAGGAATTAGTACCTGCGCAGAGAGGATCTGGAGATCAATACCAGTTAACCTTTTCAAATGCTCTTTGAGCAGCCTCTTCGAATCGTATTCTCTGATCTTCTTCCTCGCCATATCCAATCAAGAGAGATGGATCTGATGTGATGTGAATTTGAGGTTTGGTTATGGAAATTCACCAAAAACGGAAATGAGCAGAGAGTATAGTATGTCCGTATATGAGTGTGTTAGATATAGCCTATCATATAGGTAGTAGTAGTTAGGTTGTGTGGGTGCGATGGAAGACTATGTAATGGTGGTTGGTTGGGCGATTTGAGCAATGAGAAATGGCTGTTAACTTACGCAAACCTATTATGTAGCTAATCCGCCCTAGATTAGCCACATGGCTCAATAAGCATATGGACTCGTAGGGAGGATGGAGGAATAAACCCCCATCCCATTCTCCTGGTTGCATTTGAGTTCGGGTAGATTCTCATGGCCACTAGGCCACAACCATTTGCTTTGTTAACTTGCTTTTTCTTTGATGCTTTTTCACTCTTTCTCATTTATTTGTATTTTTATTCATTCTTTTGCTCTCTCTTTCTGTATTCATTAGTGAGCACCCCAAAGATAAAGGTTATGTTTTGGGATGGTATTTTAGTGAGAATTATTGGTGAAAAATTTATGGGGACATGTGCGTATTTGATGAGATTATGTTTGATTTTATTTTGGGAGTTGGTTCTTGGGTGTGTTTTTTTGGTGAGATAATATTTGATTTTATTTCCAGAGGAAACAAAAGTTAATATTACGGTCAAATCATGAATCTTTTGTCTGTTAGAGAGGATAAAGAAGAGAGAGAGCACATAGAGAGGAGTGTAGGGACAAAGTAGGTGTAGAAAGATGAAAAATAATTATTATGTTTTTTTTTACCAAAAAAGTATTGTATTTTTGACCAAATATTTTGTGAACCAAACATGATTTGGTGAGAATTTTGGACCAAATATGGTATGAAAACGTAACCAAACATTGCCAAAGAGACTCGACCCCATGACTTAGATGTGATGACTTCCCTTTTACTTGATTTGTGAGTTGTTTATTTATTTATATAATAGTTCATTGTTTCTAATTTGTAATAGTAAATTGCTAGTGAGAGATTATTTATTTGATACCTGATATATAGGGCCCGATTGGATGGACGTCTATTTCCAATTTCTCATTTTTCATAGATAAAGTAAGAGAAATTATTTTTTAAGGAAATAGAGATATGAAAGAGGAAGTGTGTTTGGATGAATTTTTTTGATAGAAAAAAGTGTAATGATTAAGTGTGATGTGATATGTTTTTTTTGGGAGAAAAAAAAAAATTTTGTGGGAAATTGATATGGATGAGTTTTGTTTTTGTAAGAATATTTAACATATTTAAGCTAAACTCATCTATTAAAACATCCAAAAATATGCAAAATGGATCTTATTTCGTAGCTTACATAATTTCAAATAAAGATATGTGATTATTTTGATGATTATATCAAGATATTGGCGGATAAAGTATTTTTAATTATTGGATGAACTGTCTAATCATAAATAGTAAAATTCTGACTATTTAAAAAAATTTTGAGAGAAATGTCCATTTTTCAAAGAAATTTGAGATTTTTTTCTGAGAAATTGTGTGTAGTATTTCTTTGGGATATTTTTGAGAGATGTCAAACATATGCATTTTTGATGAAAAATTTTTTTGAAAAATCGAGAAATTGGAAACAGCATCCCATCCAATCGGGGCCATATTGTATCATTCCCCAACAAAAAAAAAATTTGGGTTAATAACTTGGACCATTCCTAGTGTAGAGGGATTGTGTTATTTTAGTCTCTCATATTAAAATAAATGACACGTTCGCTCCCATGTAGTAAATATGTAGCAAGATGGTCCTTAAATCGATTTTTTGCCATTTTCCTATGGGGGAAATTGCACGTGTATTGCACAACCTTTTACGAGGATTTTTTTTTTTTTACATTCTTTTTTCTCTTGAGGGATTAAAAAAGAATACTGATTAGACCTGGATTGTGGGTTTAATCCCACAAATTACACGGACGTTCTGAAAGTGGGGAAAACTAAGGCAGCCAAAACTGAGTGATTACCCCAACATTTAACACAATAAATTGCAATTAAACTTAATTATGAAATGCGATTTGGGGGCGATTAACCACATTGGAGGGCAATTTTCACTTAAATCGACCATGTATGGACATGGATATTGTGCGCCTTAGAATATAGTAAGATAACCTAAACTAGTAACTATTTCTTGATATTAATAATATGTTTTGTTTACTTTAATGAGAACGCTTTTTTTCTTCCGACTGAATCTTACAATACACTTCATTAAGCCAATATATATATATATATATATTTATATATACACGTGATTTTCTAAGTCTACCTTAAACAATATTCAATTCTTTCTAATTTAGCCTTCACGGGACAAAAATATCTCAAAATAATATCTATTTTTATATGATTTTCTATTTATAATTTAAACAAAGTCCAATTCTTACGAAATTCCTAAATACCCCTCATTAAGCCAAAATACCTATACCGTATTTCAAACATAAGAATTTTGATAATATATTTGTGTTTGTTATTATAGGGAACCCAGGAGCTTCGAGCCATGGGAGTGAGCAGCATGATAGTGTTGGAAAAATTTAACTGTGATAAAATGGTATGCAATTTGGAATCGAGGCGAGAATTAACTCTCTCCTTAACACAATATTGTTCCACTATAGCCCTGCTATTGGTGGAGTTGGTGCAATTTGTATCCCAAGATGCAACGATTCTTCTTGGGATTGAACCACTTCAAAATCGAGACCCACGAACGAAACCCTGTTTCGAACTCTCAATAATAAAATGATTCAACTCTCGACTTTGTTATTCCCGGAATAACGAAACTCGAGAGAATGAACAAAGATGAAGAGGAATTGTTTATTCACTCTTAGAAAGAAAAAGATCATCCAAGGGGGGTTTATATAAGTATTAGAAACAAGAGGGGCTATAAGTATCATTAAATTGAATATAATGACTCACATAAATGTCATTAAATTTAATTTAATGACTCACATGTAACGGTCGTAACAGTTTTGACCGTCATAAATACGATCAATTACATGTGTGTTAAAAATACAGCTCGTACGATCGTGGTCATCGATTGTAATGAGTAGTATCTTTAATTCCTCATCGTTTTACACCGTTGGATCAGAAGAAATTCACGGTAAACCCGCAGATTTCAAACCACAACTTCATCATTTAATTTCTCATTCGTCGGAACTCGGATTAGAGAAATTCGAAATACACACGTGTTGTTCGAATTTGTTACCGGAAGTACGTCACACGTACTTTATTTACTTCCGATTTCCAACAGATAGCAGGGGTAACTGCTAGTAGTAAGGTTGAAGCTGAAAAGCAGGCATTCATGGGGCTGCTTTGGATTATTGCTAGGAGAAACCTTTTGAGTGGTGGTGCTGTCATTTTTATGCTGGATGAGCTTGCCAAGAAATTGCTCTAATTCTAACTAATTTTCAGTTCTATCTTATACAAGAAATTCCTAAGTAATTTACCGCCTAAGTCAGATCATTGCATAAATGTTACATAGAGACGTCAAAAAAGCTCAAAAGACAAAACGAAATAATGTACTAAAGTGAATTATTACACAAGAAGATAGCTTAAACTCGCAAACCACAATTAATTTTTGGGATAATTGCATATTATACACCTGTGAAATACGAAATCTGCACACATCCCCCCTGTGTTAAAAAATAGTCTGAAATGCCCCTATGTTTTTCAAAACCCTGCACGAAACCCCCAACCCCGCTTCAAATACACTGCGCGTGAATGCTACCTTCTACTGATTTAACACGGATTGGGGGTTTCGTGCAGGGTTTGAAAATCATAGGGTTATTTCAGGTTATTTTTTTAACACAGGGGAGATGTATGCAGATTTCATATTTCACAGGGTATGATATGCAATTATCCCTTAATTTTTATACTTCTCATTATCTTAAACAAAATTTGTTAATCTAAGCTAATTATCGGTAGCTAGCTCCATGCCTCTTATAACCTCACTGATGATGGTAAAAATTGTCAGACAGTGGATGTCACGTGATTGACCAAGTGGAGTAATGGAATCGATCCAACGCACGACAAACTAGATTAGGGGTTGGTTAACTTATAAACTGCACTCGGTTGTGTCGAGCTGCCTACATACCCAATGCATGTGGGATCAAGTCAGTTCGTAGTTCTTTTGTGGTTTTACTCTCAATAGCCAGTGAATTTTTACTGGGGGAGTAGATAATGAGCATTTCCCAGCTCTTCTAAGGTATTTATAGGGAGCTGGTAGTGGGCTATGAGCCGTGAGCCTAATTCTATCAGTGGCCCATCAAGCTTAATGATTAACAATATTATTGTCTCTTGGACTAATAACATAACCCAATTATCTTTGGTGGGTTTTCAGCCCTTTTTAGGCTTGTATGGCGTGTTATCCACGGACGTTAGCCTGCGGGAGGCGACCCAACCCGACTTGGGGGATACATGTAATTACCATAATGTGGAAGGGTAGTTGGCATTTAGCCCACAACTCCCATTCACACCTTCACACTCATTCATAATCCTCCTCTAAGGAATTTCTCTCTCTAAGAGCTTCCTTTAATCAACCATGGGCAAAAGCCAAGGTGACTAAGGTAAATATGACATTATTTTGCCATTGCTTCCTCTTTGCTGTGGTTATGATAGTAGCTTAATATACTTGCTTGCTTTTCTACCCCTTCTTTGATTGATTCAACCTATGACCTCCCCGCTCCAATAGAGCGTCGTCTAGGAGTAGTAGGTATTTCATCCGGGGGGTATCGCGTATGGAGGGGCTTCGGCATCTCGCGGCAAGAGTCGTGAGGCGTCCATGCCTCGCGGCTTCGGCATCTCGCGGAAAGAGTCGTGAGGCGTCCATGCCTCGCGGCTTCGGCATCTCGCGGTAAGAGTCGTGAGGCGTCCATGCCTCGCAGCTGCGGCCGCGAGGCTCTTTGCCTCGGAGTCGGGTCCGAGAGGCGTAGGCAGTCCAGTCCCCGGTTTTAATTTGTGCCAGGGATGTGATGTCGGGGTCGAATTTACTTTTAGTTGGTTTTTTTACTAAGTCCCTTTGGGTATGTTCAATTTTTGTGTGTGTGTTATCTTACTTAGATAACATCTGTTAAGAACTAGTTATTGATGGAACCCCCTTATTTTCATAGGGCTAGGGAGCCATTATCTCCCCAATAATGAGGATTCAGTTTCCGAAGATGGCCTTGCTTTCGCCTCACGTGATTCCACTAACATTGTGACCGAACTTATAGCTCTATTCGAGGAGACAGCGGTGGAATTTGAGTTACTCTTGCCTGTGCCGAGTTGTCAGATCCTAGATCCTCCCGAGGGACACGTGACCCTTTACTTAGAGTATTTTCGTTCATGCCTTACCTTTCCCTACCATAAACTTTTTGGGGAGATCTTAGACCATTATAACGTATGTATAAGTCAATTAACCCCTACTTGTTTTGCCTTCTTCGAGGGCTTTGTTTCTCTGTTCACCGAGCTGGGCCTTGATATAAATTTAGATATCTTTCAGGCTTTGTTCACGGTTAAGACGTGTCATTCCACATCATACGTATATTTTTTCTCGGCTCCGACCGCTAGGTTTTTGGAGGGTAATATTAAACCCAAGGGTGATTGGAAGCTGAAGTTCTTTTACTTTCCCTTCACCCACTTGGGTATACCATTGCCTTTGCGTTGGAATGAGAGCCTGGCTCCTCAACATGTCATTCCTGCGCAAAAACAACTTAGAGTTTTCTTTAGAAAGGCGGGCTTGTTTGACAGTAGATTCAATGTTAACCAGTTTTATACTCATGGCACTAGTACAGAAAAGGCCTGTTACAGCGCACATTTTACAACGGGTTTTTGAAAACCGCTGAACGGAGAGACTTATTACAGCGGTTTATAAGTAAACCGTTATAATGGATATTAATCGGGTATCTATTACAGCAGTTTTTTATCGAACTGCTGTAATAGTTCCAAACCTATTATAGCGGTTCGTTAGAAAACCGCTCTAATAGGCCGATCAAAATAAGAAAAAAAAAAAAAACTTCTTATAGAGGTTCGGTACCGAACTGCTATAACTGGGCTAAACCTGTTATAGCGGTTCGGTAGCGAACCGCTGTAATAGGGAACTAGTTACAGCGGTTCGGTACTGAACCGCTGTAACCGGTTCCCTGTTACAGCGGTTCGCTACCGAACCGCTGTAACAGGTCAAAAAATTTTAAAAAAAATTCCCCCCCAATTTTCCCGCCCAAAATTTTTCGGAGCAAAAAAAAAAACTTTTTTTTTTGGTACCGAACCGGTTACAGCGGTTCGCTACCGAACCGCTGTAACAGGTCAAAAAATTTTAAAAAAAATTCCCCCTCAATTTTCCCGCCCAAAATATTTCCGCCCAAAATTTTTCGGAGTAAAAAAAAAAACCTTTTTTTTTTTGGTACCGAACCGGTTACAGCGGTTCGCTACCGAACCGCTGTAACAGGTCAAAAAATTTTAAAAAAAATTCCCCCCCAATTTTCCCGCCCAAAATTTTTCGGAGTAAAAAAAAAGAAACTTTTTTTTTTGTACCGAACCGGTTACAGCGGTTATTCAAAGAACCGCTATAATAGGCTTTGACCGAAAATAAAAATTCTCTTTATATATCTCACTCCTCTTTCTCTTCTTCATTTGAAATTTCAAATTTCATCTTCTTCATTTCCTCTTTATCTCTCACTCCTCTCTCTCTCTCTCTCTCACTAACGCCGCTGACACTACCACCTCCATCAACGCTGCCGACACTACCACCTCCATCAACGCCGCCGACACCACCTATATGTATGGGTGTATGTATATTTGTGTATGTGTGGGTACATTTATTTTGTGTATATGTGGGTGTATATGTATATTTGTGTATGTGTAGATGGGTGTATGTATAAATTTGTGTATTTACGAAAATATTTTTCGTTTATAATTTGACCGTGTCAGAATGACATGAAATTTGCACGGTCATAGCGAAATGGCATTCCGAACAACACGCTTGCGCTCTCGGGATTTTAGCTATCCGAGATCATTTAAGGCCTTAAATACGCATTTTATTACAAAAATACGTATTTTTGTAATAAAACATGTATTTGAGGCCTTAAACGATCTCGGATGGCTAAAATCACGAGAGCGTAAGACTTTGTCTTACGTTTTGTTCGGAATGCCATTTCCCTATGACCGTGCAAATTTCGTATCATTCCAATACGGTCAAAATTTTTTTTTTTTTTTAAAGCGCCTATTACAGCGGTTTTCGAAAAAACCGCTGTAATAGTGTAGCCTATTACAGCGGTTTTTTCCTAAACCGCTGTAATAGGCTTCTTAAAAAAAAAAATTTTTTTTTTTTAATAGCGGTTATTTGTATAACCGCTGTAATAGGTATCTATTACAGCGGTTTTTAACCGCTGTAATTGGCCTGAACCTATTACAGCGGTTAAAAACCGCTGTAATTGGCCAAAAATAACCGCTTTAATAGGTCATTTCTGTAGTAGTGTGGTATACGTGTACCCTTACTTTTTGCACTTTACGTTGTAACTTTTAAGTGTTATTTGGCCTTGTGTCTTCATGTACTAACATTTGGTGGCCTTATATTTTGTGCAGCCATGAGGATTCGTAAGGGTGGTAAGGCGAGCTCTACCATCCCTCGAACTTCCTGCACTTCATTCGATCATAGCGATGGGGCTGATCAGTCAGGTCCCCCACGCCTCTCCCTGACGGGCGTGCCTAGGGTTCTCTCCCCCTTGGATTTTGCCCCACTGGAGCAGGTGCCATGCACCCTTCATTTTGATTTCTTGATGGCGGACTTAGGTTCTAAGGGTCCTCGTCGTCCTAAATTGGGCGCCCCTGTTAGCCCTCAGGGCATTGTGGTGTTGGAGGCAGGTGGTGGTGAAAATGTCATTGGCCACTCAACTCATTCGTCTCCAAGAACTAGTGGTGGCAAAGAGGTGGTCCCTGCTGGAGAGCGCGTGCCCTCCTATCATTTGCCTCCACCGGCTCCAGCGGCGAAACGTGCTCGTGGTTCTTTTCCTGGGAGCTCTAGCTCCGCCGAACTCGGCACTGGTTTGTTTAACTCTAGGACGAACTTGGACCCCGATGTTAATTCCTTTTGGGATACAACTGATCCCATGACACCTTGGTCTATGATGAGGATGGTCGTTACCGACTATGATGCTACCCGCTTGTCATCCCTACCGGTTGAGCATCTTAATCAAGAGATTTGCACTGGGGCTGGTCGGGTAGGTATTTATACGTGTTATTGTCATTAGTTTGAGGATACATATTCGCCCCTCTAAGATTTTCTCCCCATTTTTATCTTTTTGTCAGGCGTTCCAACTATCACACTGCCTTCGCCACAAGTGCGAGCATGTGGAAAAGGAGCACTAAGAGAGCTTTCAACAGAACCAACAGCTTCTTTCACGGTTCTGGAGGGCTAAGAATTCGTCTGACAAATGGGAGGGGAATTATAAGGAGGCCTAGAAGAAGCTTGAGGCAGAGAAGTCTGACGATAGCTACTTCCTTAACTTAGATATTGGGAAAAAAGCTCTCAGTGATGCTAAGAGGTCGGCGGTGGAGAAATTTCGCAAGAGTGCCGCGTTTATTGAGGAGTGCAACCAGCGGGCTTATAAGGTTGCTAGAGGTTTTATGACCAAGACGGTGCGTAAGTGCCGTAGGACTTTTCGCGATAGTGGTCGATACCCTGGTGATGATTTTACTTAATTGTACGAGAATGTTCCCAACACCAGTGACGAGGAGAACGTTACTAAAAGCAGTGCAGCTAGTTGAGGCCTTGGTTGCTTTCTCAGCCGTTAAGCTCTTTTATGTTTTCACCTGTCGGGATTTACTTTCTTCACTGTCTTTATGCTATATTTTCTTTTAACAGTTGTAAACTTATTTTTATTTGCCTATGGTTGGGCTAACATTATCGCAGCCTTTTGAGGCTTATTGGATATTCACCATCCCTCGGCATGCAGCCTCTTGGGGATTTTCGTAAACATTGGCTATCTCTTTCCGAGTGATAGATTATTTTTTCATTTCTAGTTCTAGCCTTAGTACCTTGCAAATGCATGAGTTTTAGCTTTGGAACCACTGGTTTTTGGTACTGCTGGTAATTGTTTCACCGCTAGTGATCTTTTCACTGCTGGTGATTTTTGTACAACACAACAGTTAGCTGCTTTGCTAGTCTTTTCTTTCTCCCCCATGCCCCCTTACTCTTTAATATGCTAGTCAAATTTAGGAGTAAGTGACTAGGTAGCGCAAGGGAGTTAAAAAGTTTTTATTCTTTTTGACATGTATTCATTTTCCACCTCCATGTTTGATATGGTGGGGTTGAATAATATTTCCTATGGCTACTTAGTAACCGACTATTAACTTTTTATTTCTCTAGTAGGAGGTTATTAGCTCACTGCTAGTATTTTTCTTGCTTCTACCCACCCCTTCCACTATTCATTGGGGAGTAGGTGACCAAGTAGTAACTAAAGATTTGGCATGTGATGCCTCATTGATAGTTATATTTTTTGCATTGACATTTGTTTTAGGAGGCTTAGATAGCTACTATTACATCTTTGACATATTGAAAATGCTTTAGTGGGTAAAAATTTTGACGTTATTGGGTGGATTAGCCACCTTTCTTGCCCTCTCCTTGGTGTTTGGCGTGACTACACTTGGAGTAGCAAGGTCTTTTCGCACTATATTTATTTTGAGTGAGTGACATGGTTTTTAGCACGCTATGCCACTTGTTAGTGGCGGCTTGGTCGCCTCTTTACTGATTTATTTATTTTTGCATAATCTCGATCCTGAACCTTAATAGGAGTGGGGAGACCTTTCGTGGGTCCTCAACCTCTCTCGATGTTATAGGAGGGATTATGGGGTGGCCCATCCTCAATCTAGTCTTTGGTATCTCAGGGGATTTTTGCGGTGCCACCCATATTGACCTCGATTGGGGTCGCGGATAATTTTTATAACGCCTCTAGTGGAAACTTAATTAGCTTCCAGGGGTCATATTTGTATTTTTGTTTCCCCCTTATGTGGGTGAAACATTTAATCATTAAAAGTTCTTAATAATTTGATAACATAATAATGGTGACATAACTACTCATGTATACGTTTGGCTAGTGGCTGCTATCACCGAGTGTTAACAACAGCCATCACGACAATTCGTAGAATAGCAAAAATAGACTAAGAGGGTGTTTGGCTAAGCTTATAAGCTCCTCTAAACATCTTATAAGATGTTTTAGAGCTTATGAGCTTTATAAATTTGTTTGGTAATTTTTTTAAAAAAATAGCTTATAAGACCAAAAAATAAGATGTTTGGGTCTTATAAGCTGTTTTTAAAAAAGTAATCCAACCCCACCTTTTTTTAAACATCTTATAAGATGTTACATTTTATAAGTTCCTAAAACATCTTATATGATGTAGGAGCTTATAAAATGTTTTGGATAAGCTTAGCCAAACGCCCTCTAAGTAATAGAATTTTGTAATAGCCTCAGTCGGAAGCATTGATTCTGAGGGACCTTGGTTTTGGGTGTTGTTGAACCATCATGGGTGAAAAACTACCCATATTTTTTGCTATCAGACTATGAAGTGAAGATGACATTCACCATATGTAATGAAAAAGGTTGCTATCCAGCACTTATCAAAATTATTCAATCGTCCATGCAGAAAATAAAAAAGGAGGGGGTGCACATAGGCACCTCAAAACAACAATATCAGTGGGTGCACTTAGGCACCTCAAAACTCAAAGTAAACACTTGGCTCATGGCCAACATGACATTGTCTAATAGTAAGATATTAGATAAAGTGATGTTTTATGATTGGTTCTCTTCTGAAGCCACATAAGGCTTAGTGCTTTGTCGGGTCCGGGGAGTGATTCCCCGTGCTGTTCATCTTTTCAGGGAGCTTCTCTATTGGAAAGTGGGCGCCTAGAAGTGACCGTTGGGCTATCTTGGTCCTGCCCCCCAAGTGATCTTCCTTCATCAATATCAAGTTGATGGCAACTTGTTTTCCTTTGTCTACGGGGTCCTTGTCGCCATGCTTCCCCTTTGGTTTCTTCAACTCGTTCGCATAACACTCCCTTGCACTTTGATATCCCCGATAGCTTCTCCCACTCCCATGGGGCGAGAAACTTGATTTTCATGTGATAAGTCGAGATGACTGCTTGGAATAAGTTCAAGCTCGGCCTCCTCAATATGACATTGTAGGTAGAGGGGGCTTTGACCACTAGGAACTTGACCATCTTGGTGGAACGTGCGGGATAGATGCCCAGAGAGATGGGGATAGATACTTCTCTTAAGGCTTCCATAGTCTCACCCGTGAATCCCGTAAAGGGAGTGTTCACTGTTTGAAGTTGAGCATTGTCTACCCCCAATTGGGTGAAGGCATTGTAAAATATTATGTCTGCTGAGCTCCCACTGTCGACTAGCACTTTCTTCACCCAAATATTCGAGATGGTTGCTGATATCACTAATGCGTCATTTACCAAAGGGATGCCATCCCCAACGTCTTGTTGCCTAAACTCAATGGTGTGACTGTTGGGCTCTGTGTGATTAAAGTTTCCTCCATGGGGGGAGCTTAATGCGTGTAGCCCTATAGCTTCCCTTAATGAGGCTTTCGTTGAGTTCACCGAATCCCCTCATGCGGAGCCTCCCAAGATCACCCATATGATTCCATTCATTAGGGGATTATCCATCTCTGAGTCCGCCACCGGGGGGTTGTTCTTGCCTCCATCTCTACCCCTTGGTCTCTGGGGTGTCTGAACGGTTACCTCGGATGGGGCAACTACCTCTCATAGGTAGCCTCTTTTGATCAACTTCTCTATCTCCACCTAAAGGTGATGACACTCCTCTATCGTGTGACCTTTGTCCCTGTGGAACCTGCAATATTTCTTGGACTTGAGGCGACTGATATCCCTCATCTTCTTTGGACAAGAGAATATGCCTTGTTGCTCAGCTATGGCCAGGACTTGCTCCTTCGAGAGGGTGAGAGGAGTATACTTGGCAAACCCCGAAGGGAGCATAGGCTTCCTCTCTTTGGCCTCTGACATTTTGTCTTTGTCTCTGACCTTCCTCTTATTGCCACCACCTTCATTCTTCAGTCACCCGATGGTCTCTTCAATTCTTATATATTTCTCGGCTCTAGCCAACAACTCTCCCATGGTTGATGGGGGCTTCCCTGCAATCGACTCCTTGAACCTACTATTGCATAGGTTCCTCTGCATAATTCCTAACAACAACCCGTGATTAACATGCGGCACTTCTGACACCGCATTGGAGAAACGCCTCATGTACTCCCTCAGAGACTCACCATCCTTTTGAACCACTGTAAACAAGAAGGATGCGGTCTTAGGGTATTTCTTGTTCATGGAGAAGTGGTTGAGGAAACGCTTAGTTAGCTGATCGAAATCAGTGATAGTATCGGCTCGTAGCCTATTAAACCAACTAAGCACCCTTCCAGACAGAGTGGTTCAGAAGATCTTGCAATAAGCCACGCCATTGACGTAGTACATATCAGCCTTAGCGTTGAACTTGTCAACATGTTCTTGAGGGTCTCCATCTCCCTCATACTCACTTAGATGTGGAATTTTGAGTCTTGAGGGCAAAGATTCTGCTAATATTGCTGAGCAAAAGGGACTTTTCTTTGATGGAGCCACCGCCACTTGCACCAGTTGCATGTCTTCATATCTTCCGTAGTTTTTCGGGCTTCTATCACGACGAGGTTTATGACTTCTCCGGTCTTCATGCCTTGGCAAGGCCTCCTCAGGGGTCACTGAGACTTGATCTTGGCATGGAGACCTGGGAGGCGTTAGCCTTCTATCTTTACCTCTCGGCGGCCTCTCAGGGGGTGAGGCCACACTATTCTCTTCTTCTCTCGTAGTCCCATTTACCGAGGAGTTAGATCGCCTTGAACCAATCCCGTCGGGGGTCAGAGAATTTTGACTTCGGCGGGGGGATTGGCCTAGCGCTCCTCGGAGATGGCGACTCTTCGTACGAGACTCCAGGCCCCTGCGAACAGATGAAGGGGGTAGATCTTGTAACCTCTGCTCGCGAGGATGGAGAGCCTTCAGGCGACTTCTCTCATGGGGGTCTTGCCCCCTACTAGCTACTGGACCCGGTGGTGCCTGTGAAGGATGTGTTCGGGCGTATTGCTCAACCTCCCTCGCAGCTGCCCTCATGGAGGCGTCTTCTACCAGAGCAAGTAGTGCCTCTTGGGTGATCTCAAACACCCTAGAAGCAGGGTGTGGGATCACCGCTGGTATTAGAGGTGGTGCATTTTGCTCACTGATTGGGGGTGCTACTTCCTGACCTCCACCGTCAGTTGGACCATTGGGGGGATTTTCTTCCCCCACTGAGTGGATCCTCACGTGATTGACCACGTGGAGTAATGAAACCGATCCAACGCATGACAAACTAGGTTAGGGGTTGGTTAAGTTATAGACTGCATTCGGTTGTGTCGAGCTGCCTACGTACCCAATGTATGTGGGATCAAGTCAGTTTGTAGTTCTTTTGTGGTTTTACTCTCAATAGCCAGTGAATTTTTACTGGGGGAGTAGATAATGAGCCTTTTCCAGCTCTTCTAACATATTTATAGGGAGCTGGTAGTGGGTTATGGGTCGTGGACATAATTCTATTAGTGGACCATCAGGCTTAATGATTAACTATATTATTGTCTCTTGGACTAACAATATAACTCAATTATCTTTGGTGGGTTTTCAGCTCTTTTTGGGCTTGTATGGCGTGTTATCCACGGACGTTAGCCCGCGGGTGGCGACCCGACCCGACTTGGGGATACATATAATTACCATAATGCCCTTAGATATTTTTTGGTGTACATCACTCACAAATGCGATACACTGATCATCTCCTTGTATTCTAAGAGCAACCTCCTCCTTCACCACTAGCACCATTCAAATCTCCATTTTCTCATATTGAAAGTCCTCCACGACTAGCATCATGTTCTTCTAATTTTCATATTTAACTTTCTTCGCGGATTCAAATCTGTCTAGGAGCACCTAAATTTGGCAAGACTCATGCAGTAGCATATATTATTAGCAGTAGTAGCCATCAATTTGGAGTGATGGGGAAAATGGCGGAAGCTTCTGCCATGGATATATTGTGGCAGATTTCAGGCAGATGTTAACAACAATATTTCTCGTTTGACTTTTCCGGAACCAAAATGACACAACATTTTGCTCAAGTGGAAAAATAAGACTGAAAAGACGAAAAAGCCCATGTAAAAGGTTGTGCAATTCACGTGCAATATGATTAGTATCTTCAGACTAATGTAATATGATTGAATTTGCATGTCCACATATTCACGCGCGTGCAATATTCGTGCTTTACTTGGCACGTGATAATGTATAAATATGCATGCTACACATTTTCCCTGAAATAATGCTATCTTAGCCGTGTTTATATTTGCTCAATTGCAATTTTGAAATCTATAGCCGTATTCTTGTCTTTAACACCAATTCCCTCTGCAAATTTGTCATTGGCTTATTTACTTATGTCATTCATTCTATCCAAAACATGGACTTTTGGAATAATCCTCTTCACAAAATATTATTCAAGCCGCCTGTGGTAAACTCATTGTTTTCCTAAATTGATCACTAGATTTTTCTTCAAAAATATTTTCAAGATAGGAATCGTTAGGGGGAAATCGCATTTTTAGTCCATATTGATCCCATGCGTTACAGAATTCTCACTTTACGTCCCATATTTTTCCAAAATTATCACTTATTGTCTCAAACCCTGATTCCGTCTATTTTCAACGTGAAATGGCACGTGAATGGACCGTGCGCAGTTAGTCAGCTGAGTTTGGGGTTTTGGGAGTGAAATTGGCTCCTGAGAGGCACATGATTTATGCTGAAAAACACTTAGGAAAATTTCAAGGGTCACTTACCCCATGCATATCACCCATATTGAAGGTGGGTCTTCCCAAAGGACAAAACGACACCCACCTTCAACTTGGTTACATCCATGGAACCTTCTACCACAATCCTTATCCTCTCTTGAAGTCTTCAGAGTCACAAATTTGCCACAATAACATAGAATTTCCCCATTTGTCAGAAATTGCTTCTTTGAGCATGCCACTTGAAGCTCCAATTTAAAGAAGAGTGAAAAACCCTATCTACTTTTGGCCCAAATTTGTTTTCCCCTATTTACACCCAAATTTGATTTCCCCTATTCAGCTGACTAACAGCGCACAGGCTATTCACATTAAATATAGAAGGAATCAGGATTTTGGACGAAAAGTGATAATTTTGGAAAGATATGGGGACTTAAAGTGAGAATCCCGTAATGTATGGGACCAAAAGTGAAATCGGACAAAGTTATGGGCCTAAAAATGTAATTTTCCTGAGTATTTAGACACTGCATTTTATCATATATGTATTTCTTTGCATGCTATATAAGTTGAAATAAATTTAATCAAGTTAGTTGAAATTGAAAATCTGGTGATGGAAACACAGAACTACATTTTAAAGATGTCTTTAACGCAATTGCTTTCCCTATTGATCAATTAAAAGAAATGAAACATAAGTTTCTAAGTTATAGTTGGATTCGATTAAACTAAGTTGGACTCGAATTTTCATCGTATCACATTGTCATATACAAATAGATATATATATATAAATTTATATGTGTGTGTGTTGGGGGGTATCATAATCGACTATGGTGATGAATGTTCACGTGAAAGAATTTTCTCACTAGTGCGATGCAATGTTAAGCTTAGCATCCCTCGTTTTGGCAAACTTGATTCATGTTGTAAAAGAATATAAGTTTGATTTTTACTCATGATTGTATAGAAGGATAAATATATATATATATATATATATATATATATTACATATAATATATTTATAATGAAAGAGAAGGGCAAATTCTGTTAAAATTAAAGAGGTATTTGATGGGTTTGGTGGAGTCAGATCAAAATGAGGTCAAGAAGAGGAGCCAAAATAGAGCCAAGAAGGGTCGGGGTTGACCTGGATCGTGAAAAGGAAGAAAAAGCATGTTCCGGGGATTCCGGGCGAGCCGAACGGCGCCCAGGCGCAGCCAGATGCGCGCCTAGGCGCAGGATGCAGAAGACAGGGCGCATAGTGCGATGAGCCACTGCCGGCGGCGCCTAGGCGTGGCCATGACGGCGCCTAGGCGTGGGCACAGTGGCGCCCAGGCGTGGCCATTCGGCGCCTAGGCGCGGGTCCGTCGGCTGGAGCAGTTTTGACGCGTTTTTCCTTATTTTTGGCATGTCTTGAGTCCTACTTTGATTGGAATTGTTTCCTATTGTGTTAGGAATTATTCCCTAGTTGTTTAGGAGTGTTTTACCTAATTTGTTAGGGTTTAGACTTCTCCACCATTATAAATATGTGAACTCACTCTTGTAATTGATTGATGTACTTTGCAAGAAATAAAGATGTAGTCTAGGTTGTCTCGTGGATGTAGGCAATTATGCCGAACCACGTTAAATCCTCGTGTTCGTTATCTTCATGTTTAGGCTTAGATTATGTTGTTTTCTTGTTTATTCTTCGTGCTCTGTTGCTACCATCCCTAATAGTATTTTCTTTAAAAGCAGGGCACATTTTTATAGGTTGGTTGTATTACATATCAATGTGTGAGCGAGACCCGGCTCGGCCAAACCCATGTGTATTTTTTAAAATAACTTACCAATTATATGGCAAGTGTAATACAACTTCCTTGTGAAATACATTTGGGTGCGGCCAAACAGGGTCTGGGCTAGAATTTTCCGTGTGAGCGAAACAAGATTTTTAATATGAATCTTCTGGTTTTAATGCACAAAGCACATTAAATACCTTATTGGATGCAATTGGAATTTTTTTATGTTTATAAATATAGTTACCTAACAAATTTCAATATTACTTTTGATGGTTATTCTACTTCTCCTAGAAAATATGCATTTTGTGTTTGATGCTTGCTAGAGAGATAATTAAATTTTTGTGAGAGACACTATTGATTATTTAACTTATCTTTTTAGGCATTTGGTCCTATAAATTCTTAAAATTTGGAACAATCTCATTTTTGAACAATCTTGAAGGTCGAACCTTCATTGAGAGGCTGCAAACTAATCTATTATCAATTTAACCAATTTAATTGATATGTGTTAGTTGTGTATATCCTCTCTATTTTGTTCTTTTTTTTTCAATGTGTCATCCATTGTGTTGTGGCTACATTGACTGCACATTCATCATATATGTGGGTGAACTTAGTAAAAACTAGTTGATCTCCTAACAAAGGAGATCTTAATAGAAATCAGTTACTCTTCTTTATTTGCAAAAAAATAATTAAAAATAATAATAATAATAATAATCAGACTAGTGCATAATTTAAGGGTAAAAATCACAAATTTAATACTGACAATTGGAGAAAAAGTGGATTTTTGTAGCCATTGTTAAAATTAGGAAGGGATCGGAAAGAGTGACTTATGGATGAAACCGTTTGTGGGATCTCTGTTTTCTTGTTATTTATTTGTGTTTATGATTTAGAGTGCATGATTTGATTGTAAATGTGGTTTTACGTGGCTGCATGATTTACGTAGCTGCAAAAAATAGTTAAGGATGTATTGTAGTATCAATAATGAACCTACCCTTCATCTCTCTTGTTACTAATACATACTTTGAATTACAAATGAGTCAAATTAGACTATTGCATTCATTCATATGGTTTCATTCATTTACATTTTTTGAACAATGCATGTAACAACACTTTCTTAGAGAAAATTTATTTTTTGCACTTAGCCTCTTAAATTTCACGAGATTTGCACAATCTTGTATATCAGCATCTTCCTCTGAAAATGAATGAATTCATATAAATGAACTTAATAGTCTATATGAATCATAAGTAATCCAAAGTATGTATTAGCAACTAGATAGATGAGGAGTGGAATCATGATTGATACTACAACGCATCCCTAACTATTTTTGCAGCTACGTAAATATGTAAAACAATAACATATTCACAATCAAATCATGAAGTTAACTTTTATTTATGTTATTTTAATCAAAAGAGAAACCAATATTCTATAGAAAAAACTCTGTGGAATGAGATTTCTGTATTTCCAACCCATATTCTCTAGTTCAACTAATTTAATTTAGTTTAATTGTCTACACGATTGTGTACACAAAGTAATAGACATGTAATGAAATGTAGATGCGCAACTATTCCTATCTTTATATGATATATATATAGAAAGTTAAGTAGCTATATTTTAGGAAAGGTTCTTAAACATTATTCCTTTAAAGAGAAAATGCTTTAAAAGTACATGATTTTAATGAAAAAACTGAAATAGGAAAAAACAAATGTAAGTAAAAATATGATTGAGAGAATTGATGTAAAATAAGAAAACAAAATCTGACAACTATAGATCTTAAAATTGTATTAAGAAAACACAAATGAGACAAGGCTAATGATTTATTAGATAAAAAATATTGCATACATATTATCATTATCACGTGCAAAGTGAAGCTCGAATGCAGCACATGAGAACTATATGAACATGCATTTGGAATCTTATTATATTAATTTATAGATTGAAAATTACAATTGCATGCTCTTTAATTTCAAAAATTAAATTCACCTCCTCAGGGGTTCTTTGGGCAAAGAAAAATTGGTGACCGAGGTAAGGGCAAGGAAATTAAAAATATTCTTTGATAATTTTTGTAATTTACTTTAGTTTTCTAATTGAATGGGGCGATTATATGAGGGATGTCTGTTATGTGCTCAAAATAAGCGGAATGTACTGTAAATAGACTATATAATAGGGGTAGTTAGTGTAACCCATATATAAATGAAAAACATAGGGAAGAAACCACAAATAAACAAGTGGATTGATTATGTGGGCTTAAGTGCAGTAAAATCATTAGCATGAGTGTAATGAGATTTTTATGTCCATCACTTTTGTTGGCATTTTCATTTGACAACTTTAACTTTTCCCCTCCATTCGACCATATTTCATAAAATTAGTTACATCGCTAAACGTATTGTTGGGCAAGGATCTTTTGGAGTAGTCTTCCAAGTAATATTCTTTTCTTTTCTTGGTTTACATTGAAAGTTCCTGATACTACTGTATTAGGTATATTGTAGTGGGCTCACTTATCAACGTCTGTTATTTTAATCTCTTTTTGTTATCTAGACAAAATGCTTAGAGACTGGTGAGACAGTTGCTATAAAGAAGATTCGTCAGGACAAGAGATACAAGAACCGGGAGTTACAATCCATGTGTCTTCTTGACCATCCGAATATTGATTCCTTGAAGCATTGCTTCTTTTCAACAACTGAAAAGGATGAACTTTACATCAATTTGGACTTTACATCAATTTGGCATTTAAGTGTGTATGTGAAATTGTTCATCATGTGATAAAACATTACAATAATTTGAACTAGAGGATTCCATTGATTTACACAAAGTTGTACACTTACCAGGTATTGTTATTTCTAATACACATCTTAGCTCTGTATGTGGTCTAGTCTTCTTGACCATCCGAATATTGATTCCTTGAAGCATTGCTTCTTTTCAACAACTGAAAAGGATGAACTTTACATCAATTTGGCATTTAAGTGTGTAGGTGAAATTGTTCATCATGTGATAAAACATTATAATAATTTGAACCAGAGGATTCCACTGATTTACACAAAGTTGTACACTTACCAGGTATTGTTATTTCTAATACACATCTTAGCTCTGTATGTGGTCTAGGCACTATTGTAGTGATTGGGATAAGCTTCTCATGGATGCTAAAGGTACTATGTTTCCTCTGTTGCCAACTACACTATAGGTCATGGCTTAGATTGTGGATTTTGCGCTCATGCATGTTGAATTGTGTTTAACTTCGTGTTGAAATTAGGATCTAATGTTCGTTATTCATTGACGCATCGAATTCTTTGGTTGCAATACTTTCTTCCAATTTATGATAACATGTATGAGTCAATAAACTGACTATTACTTGGAACTATGTCACACAAGATCATTTTTATGCTATTATGTTATTATCACTTATGGAGAAATCTTACACTTTTTTTGTGTTGCATGAGCCTTTAATTGCTATTTTTAAATAAATATACCTGACCCTTGTCTAGGAGGTCAACATTGTTGGAAAAAAATTAATTATGTAGCTTTTGGCAGATTTTCAGTAAATTATCTTATATTCATGATGGTCTTCGAGTTGGACACAAGGACATAAATGACTCAGAATATTTTGATATGGTTTTGTTAAATTATATGCTTGTTGCTATTTATTTGCTTTTTACATCTCTTATATTACTTTTCGGAGCTTATGTAACCCTAAGAAGGTTTGACACCAAAAAAATATTCTCAAGGTATAGAATTACCCTCGGACGCTTTAAGCCAGTTAGATAATAAAAATCATATATGTACCATATTGAAAGAAACCATATGGATGAACGCAATAATCTGATATGAATCATGAATACTCTAAAGTATGTATTAGTAACTAGAGAGATTAAGGGTGAGTTTATTATTGATACTACAACACATCGCTAACTATTTTTGCAGCTATGTAAATTGATAAAACAATACCACATTAACAGTCAAATCTTGCACTCTAAATCATAAACACAACTAAATTACAAAGAAAACAGAGATCTCACTTACGGTTTCATCCATAAGTCACTATTTTTGAACTTATCCTAATTTTGACAATGGCTATGAAACCCACTCTTTCTCCAATAGTCAGCATTAAAATTGGCAAGTGTGATTTTTATCCTTTAATTATTCACTAGTTCGATTTGTTTTTGAGAATCAAGAAAAGTAACTGGTTTCTGTTAAGATCTCCATGTAAGGAAATCGATTAGTTTTTACTAAGTTCACCACATATGTGCTCAATCTGCACAAAATTTAAACAATAAATGATTCTTTGGGACAAAAAAAAGAACAAAGTAAAAGAGATGTATGCAACTAACGTAGATAATTAATTTAGTTTGATAATATTTTTATGAAATCTTTTTGGGAACAATATATCTTAAAGAGACAAATTTATAATTCAAGGTTAGAACTGAAAGAATGAAATAAAGAGTCAATTTTGACGACATATAGATTAACGAAATTGGTGTGAAAGATAAGAAAATAAATTAGGAAACTTTAACAAATAAAATTGTTAACAAGAAGATATAAATGCGCCTAAGTTAAAAAAGTTAACGCAAACATGTTATATATTATCACGTGCAATGCACGTGTGAAAAATGTGCACATCCAAATTCAATATTGATACATTAATAGTAAAATAAATGTTATACATTATTACGTGCAAAGTACTATACGAAAGTTTCGAGCGAGAAAAAATTGTTTTGACGCGCAAATTAATTCTTGATAGACTAATTTTACTGATTTCTTTTCTCTCTAGTGAATTTTCAATGCCGTTAATTTCTTTGTCTGATTATTTATATCTTTTCTTATTACAATCAAGATACATTCACAAATTAGAGAGATAAGAATAAATTATTTGATTCTTTTAAAATTTTGGGGATTAGTTAGGTGTTGAAGTATTTTCAATTTGGAAGAAATTAAGAACCCTAAAATGACGTCTTAGAGAGCAAATGAATTTATTTGGAAGATGTTTAATTTTTTAGATAAAAATCGGTTGATCTAATTTTTTAACATACGCCACGTGTTTGTAGGATGGTTTCCCATCGGAAAATCACTACTTTAGTGGCAAAGCAATTATTCCACAAAGATCCTCACCTAAAAGGACTGTTTTGCCCTTAAAAACCATACTTGCATGGCATTTGATTGAATCCTGGTAGAATATTTTGCGGGGATATGCTGATATATAAGAAAAAGCCAATCCCCGTGTACTATAGGAGGTTAAGTGCAAAAATTAAAATTTCTCAAAGAAAGTGTGCAAACATGCATAGTTTGTTTGGTTTTTCTTTAGCAATGCGAATAAATGAGACCATATGAATGAATTCAATATTTTAGTATGGAATATATATAATTTAAAGTATTTATTTGTAACCTGAGAGATAAAGGGTGGGTTCATGTTTAATAGTAAAACACATCCCTAACTATTTTTGGAGTTACATCATATATAGACAAGGCCATATTAACAGTCAAATCATTCACTCTAAATCATATACAAATAAATTACCAAGAGAACAGAGATCCCAATACGATTTCATCCATAAATCACTATTTCTAAGCTCATCCTAATTTTGACAATGACTACATAACCTCACACTTTCTCCAATTGTCAGCACTAACAATGACTACAGAACCCCACTTTTTCTCCAATTGTCAGCACTAAAGTTCAGTAGTATGATTTTTACAAGTTAATTTTTCACTAGTCTAATATTTTTTTTACGAATCAAGAAGAGTAACTAAATTTTATTAAGATCTCCTCTATAAGGAAATCAAACACTTTTACTAAGTTCACTCACTAGCAAAGATCTTTGGAATGAGATTTTTGTATTTCCATCTCATATTCGTACTCAACTAATGTATCGACATGATTGTATACACAAAGCAATACACATGTGATGAAATGTAGATGTGCAACTATGCCAATCTTGAAATGATCTATAGAAAGTTAAGTAGAGATATTTTAGGAGAGTTTCTTAAACAATATTAATTCTTTTGAAGAGAAAATACTTTAGAAGTACATAATTTTAATAGAAGGAATGAAATAAGGAAAAAAAATGCAATTTAAAAAATGATTGAGAAAATTGGTGTAAAATAAAAAAAATAAATTGACAACTATAGCTCTTAAAATTGTACTACGAACATGCAAATGAGACACGGGTAGCGATTTATTAGACAAAGAATATAGCTTACATATTATGATTATCACGTGCAAAGAAAAGCACGAACACCGCACGTGAGAAAAATATGGACAACCATCTACAATCTTATTACATTAATTTATAGATTGAGAATTACATTAGCATTCTATTTAATTTGAAAAATTACATTCACCACCTCATGTTTTTTGGTCAAAGAAAAGTGGGGGTGACTGAGGTAAGGGCAAGGAAATTAAAAAAATATTCTTTGATGATTTCAGCAATTCACTATCGTTTTCTGATTGAATGGGGCAATTATGTGAGGGGTGTTTATTATGTGCTCAAAATTCCCGGGTTATACCACAAACACAATATATAATAGGTATAGTTAGTGTAATAAACCCATATATAAATGAAAAACCTAGTGAAAAAAACCACAAATAAACATGTGGATTATATGGGCTTAAGTGCAGTAAAGTCAATTGCATGAGTGTAATGAGATTTTTTTTGTCCTTCATTTTGTAAACATTTTGATTTGCCAACTTTAACATTTTTCCCTCCATTCATGCATAATTCAGAGAATTAGGTAATTTTATTCTTGGTTTACTTTGAAAGTTCATGATACTACTGTATTATGCATATTGTAATGGGTTCACTTATCAACTTCAGTTATTTAAATCTCTTTACGTTATCCAGAAAAAATACTTAAAGACTGGTGAGACAGTTGCAATAAAGAAGATTCTTCAGGACAAGAAATACAAGAACCGGGAGCTACAAACAATGTGTCTTCTTGAACATCCAAATGTTGAATCCAACAAGCCTTGATTTTTTTCAACAACTGAAAAGGATAATCTTTACATCAATTTAGTCTTTGAGTATGTACGTCAAACGGTTCATCGTGTGATCAAACACTATAATAAGTTGAACCAGAGTACGCCACTGATTTATGCGAAGTTGTATACTTACTAGGTATTTTTATTTCTAATAAATATCTTAGCTATGTATATGATCTAGGCACTATGGTGGTGATTGTGATAATATTCTCATGGATGCTAAAGGTACTATGTTTCCTCTGTTGTGAACTACAGTATAAGTTATGTGTAACGCCCGACCTTAAGGTGGCACGATAATAACTTAACGATACGTTCTCAAGGATAAAGGCTAGCAGCGGAATCAAATACACAAAATATCATCATCGTTTAGCCTAATACAAACCCATACTACATATAACCATCATATATCATGTCTAACATGTCAAGAAAATTGCTAACGATGGATGTCAAAATAACTATTACAAAAGTTCCCCGAAAGGTATGTCAAGCTATTTCCACCCGCTCTTGCCCATGACTGGAAGGAAAAGAAAATACGTAAGCAAAGGCTTAGTGAGTGCCAGTGCTCGTGTGGAAGTTGCTTAAAATGGTTTTTATTGATTTTCGAAGGATCATTGAAATCCTAAATAAGATAAGCAATTTATGATCATGGTAACAAGTAAGCAATAGCTAGTATGAGACAAGGTCTTAGTATATGCACAGTGAGGGGTGTCAAATGTCATGGAAACATGCTTAAAACAATTTCGTTCATGATAAAGCTGGGATGATTGGTGGCATGATATTTAAGTTTGAAAACATGCATTTTAAAAGTGTGCAGTCAATGTAAGTACCACGTACAAGACTCAATGCAAGTATCATGTACAAAACATGTTTAAGTAACACGCACACGTCACGCTTAAGCAGTAGGGGGCCATGTTAGCAATACCATCGCGTCCGATGATTTACCCATAGCACTTTGGGTCCCTCTGCTTCTTCCTTATCACCCCTGAACACGCGGCTTAACAGCCATCACCTTATACCTCCCCACGCAGGCTCGCGATGCCCGATTTGGTCATATCCGGAATATGCCACACGATAAATGACCCATGCACCCTCAGAGCACTCCGTCCTAGGTGCATGGATCTGGACGTGGATAGCGGGAACTGTTTAAGACCGCAAGCCCATGCTTGACCGGCCGAACCCTGCCCTATCCATCGCCCGACCTTGGGCCCAACACAACCACGCAAGATGAAACATGTCACAAGAACACCATCACGACAAATGATCATGATACAAGAACCAAATGATGGAGTACTTCCACGAATCCATAAAAACCGATGTTTATTTTGAAATCATGCTTGTAAAATATGCATTTGAAACAAGTATGCAACCATGTATGTCACGAATGATTAAATGAGGCGTTTTTGCTCACGAAGGAATATTGAATCGAGCGAATATCTTTTTTTTTTTTTTGGAATTTCATTAAAAGAATGTTTTCTTGAAATCATTTTCACAAAACCTGCCTGGAAAATTATTCTCGCAAGATATGTCTTTGAAACGTGCCAAGAAATGGTTAATGCAAATTGAGTCCATGATTTGATTTGAAAGTGTTGAAATTCATTTTCATGGGAAGTATTGAAAGCATGATGACAGTATATAGATATATATATATATATATATATATATATATATATACGACGTGCTCCTTCCAGTTTTAAAAGACATATAACTATAATTTTGGAGAGGCACTCACTCTAAGCCTTGAAATTATTCCGCGTAGTCCTCTAGCGGGTCACCACCACCACCTGCTAACCCAAGAATCATATTAGGATCCTATTCTCCACACTCGCTCTTAATTTTCCCGACTTAATCTATGTAATACTATGAACTGCATGATTACTCATAATTACCACATTCTCTAAATTAGGCTATAATCAGACAAACTCAAAGGATGACAACAAGAAAATATACAACTCAAGAAATCAGTTTTGCGCAACTTAGTTCGAAAATTGTTAAAATTCATAGAGACATATTTTATTTCTAAAAATCTCCAGAAATGTTAATCACTTGTTGAAAATGATTAAATAAAATTTTCAAAATCAATTAACATTCTAAAGCAGATGTTTCAACCATCAAAACCCGGCTGAACTAAAACAGTTCTAACCCAAACCAGCTGCATTTCAACATTTTATATAAAATCCTCAATTTATGAAAAAAATCCAAAATTTGTGTGTAACATTCTAAAATGACCCAAGATATTCCTGTAAATTTTTGAAAGCTAAATAAAATCTGTAAATACGGAAAATGGAGCTCCAAACACCATACTACTGAAAAACGAGTGAATCACTGGCAGCGGTTGGTTGCTAATTTCTCTAAAATTCAAAACTCCAAAAATGTTGAAATTTTTCAGAGACACCCTTAACATGCACAGGTATATACAGTAAAATCTTTGAAGAATAACTCTTTCATCTCATCCCTCAAAACATTTCGAAATCTAAGACAATTTCCTTGAACAATTGTATCATCATCATGCATGTGAACTCCTCTTCTATAAAACATCAAGACTAACAATTAAACACTAAAATCAAAGATAAAACTCAAGGATCTAGCTATTTATATGCACATGCAATACTATATATTTGAGAACTTAGACTCTCCTACTAAATTACCAATGGGTTTCTAAAATAATACCTTGATTTAGGCTCCTTATGAAGAAATGATGAAGAATTGAAGGTAGAGTTTATGCGTATGTGTGCAGCGTGCATCTCCCTTCCAGCTTTCCCTTTCCTTTTTCTTTTTTTTTTCTATTGCTGATTTGAGTGAAATGTGAGGAAGATGAAAGGTCTCCACTATTTATAGAGTTTTCTTAAGGGCTAAAGTGTAATATATTTAATTTCCTCTTTCCCCTTCCTTTTTGATATTTTCTCTTAAGTCATTAACTTAATCCATGTAACACACAAGCCCTACATAGGTGAATTAATGGCTAATGTCCCCTTCTTGTAATATTTTAAAAAACCTATGGGCATGTTAATATATTACATAGAGAAATTTTAGCTAGTAACTATTTCAATTAAGGAAATCTCGGTTTAATTTCGCATGGAATAACATACCTATGTGGAAATAACACACATAAACATGAATCTATAACATTTCATCACTCACGATATTGAACATGAACTCAAAGTTTCCAATTTCTAGTGAAAGAGAATATAATAATTCAAAATTGAAGTCCAAACTCGTACTTGAAAATATACACAGGTATAGATATCACAACAAATATATATATATATATAGTAATTTAAACTTGTAACCACAGCGATTACGGAAAAACTCAATTGTTACACTATCCTACTTTTACAATAATACCACAATGTTAAATCGTTCAGACATTAACAAAGCATATAATGGAACCATATTGCACTAAAAAGGAGGGGTATCACACTCTCCCCTCCTTAAAAGAATTTGGTCCCCCAAATTCACACTTGAGTTGATTTACGAAAGAAAGAAGAAAAACAATGAGGGAAAAATATTATTCATTAATCTCGAATGGAAGACACACGTAATATGAGTAATTTCTCAAGATTTTTTTTTTATTTTATTTTTATGAAGTTCTAAAAGTAGGATAACTTAACTTAGCATTTTGAATTCTGTTTGTGTTGTAATATAGCAAGATCACATACCAATAAGGAGGTTTTGACAAATTTAAATAACATGTCAAAAGGAAAGCATTCAGGGCAAAACATACAAAGAGGTTGAATGTCATGAGCAATTAATGGGGGGGGGGGGGGGGGGGGGAAATGCATTGAAAACGTCGCATCGAATTTTTAATCATAACTCTACCAGAACAATATTTTTAAACAAAAACATAAGTTTATGTCTATATCGTGCTTGAACGTTCAATGGTAACAGGTACGATCATAAGTTGAAACTTGAAGAAACATATCTTTGAGTTAAGTTTCTATTAAAAGAAATGACCAAACCAAATAACTGGTTTATAACTTGGTTTACGATAAACTCAACAGGAAAATAGTTATAGTTTTGCAGAAGTACTTAAAACATAAACAACCCACTCAAAAGTTTAAAACAACCACTTTGGTAAAGTTTGACTAAATATAATATTAGTTTCAAGTGGGTAAGAATATACGACAAATTCACAAAATGATTTTCTGGTAATCAGGCGGAAGCATGAGAAGTAAAATTGAAGTTAGAGTATATGGTAACAACACAATATAGAGCATGGAGAACCTTATATAAAATTATAACCTTTAGAGTCCTTTAATTATTCTTGCCGATATATCAGTGGTGGCTTTTAAGAAAAGAGGACAAGAAATATTTGAAGACAAGTACATGTAGAGTGATCTAGAAAAGACAAGACCAAGGTAAGGACACTTAATTACTAGAATCGGTAAATGTGGAGGCAAAAACTAGATTTATCGAAATCATAAGATACTTAAAAGGAAGGAACTTACTTTACAATTCAAATGTTTTATAGAATACCCCGTTTATTCGAAATTTCTGAAATAAAAATTAACGATCACACCTTAACACTTCAAAAAATTAGAGAGTTTCTAACGTGAAATAGAGTCCTTAATATATAGTTTTATTCTGAAATTTGGCATTTTCAAGATCGAAAATTTTTTCTAGCATCTTTTTTTTTTTTTTTCAAAGTTGTAGAAATATTTACATCTCTCCAACTCTCACAAGTACATTTTGGCATAGCTAAGTTTAATGAGAAATAGTTTGACTCCAAAATTCATTCATATGAAGCTTCAAAATAGTTTAGAACATACAAGCAAAAACTCAAATTAAGTTCATTTTCCTTTTAATGATAAAACAGGTATGCAGGTCTTAAGCGGTCTTGCAACCACATTTAATTTTGCATTCAATTACACGTCCATATGGATGCAATACACATAATCATGAATCCATAATAATTCAGTGCAAATACTCACTGATATCAAATAAAACCAAAGTCACAGCCCCTACATTGTAATTCACTAAATACATGTCATAATCAACCTCCAATTGATCAATTATTTTTAGTTGCAGTCAAGGAAATGATGCAACCTTGGGGTCTTGAGATAAGAAAGTAAGATATGGTTTGGAACAACTATCATGAGTATTGACGTATGAATAAAGGAACGTGGGAAACAAATTGATTTTATCATGTGAAAATAAAAAAAAATACTTTGCTAATAATATTGTGTAGTATGTTCGAAAATACTTGTCATAAGAGACGTCAAATCAGGTTTGAGACAAGATCTTATAACAACAATAATAATATTAGGGGAAAAAGGATTATCAAGCACTCTTGACACATGCACATGTTGCGACAAATCACTTACATGATTTAAGGAAAGACAACTTAAATATACCATAAGAAACTAGATTTGATACACGAGGGAAAACAAACGATTGTCATCTTCATCTAGTGAACTTACAAAATTCTTATATAGGCAATGCAAGAAGAGGACAAAAGGTAGAATTGATGTCACCATAGTTACGTAATTTATACTTAAATAGAGATAATATCCTGTAGAATGCCAAAGGAAAAGAACTGAATACTAATTCGATGGATGTAATTTTGTTGAGTTGATGAATAATTAAAGGATGAAGAAAAGTTGATTTAACAATAAGGAAGACTGAGAAGCAAGGCTGGGATTGGACCTGTCTTAGTAAGACATATTAACTGTTAAAAAAATTAAAATTGATTACATTAAAAAAAAGACAAGCAAATATAGACGTATAACAAACGGTTCAAGAAAACCTGATAAAGAACTAAGAAAGCTCTTAGATAGAAACTTCCAAATTATATCAGCTTCTATTAATCAAACGATTCACGTTATTCGTAATGTCCTTCCTAGCTGATGATGATAAAGGTTCAGAGAAAAAGAAATTAGTTCTACGATTTGTCAGAATTCACATCCTCCAGTTAGTAACTATAATATAGGCTATATACTATCGCACCGAAACAACTAAAGGAATTCACTCACTATTTGGTTCTAATAGGAGTATAAGACTAGATAATATAAATTCTTCAATATTCCCGAAGACTATCTTTCGTTATAACGGGCCTATGTAACTCCAACACCCCTTTCAATTCAGTGACACCTATGAAGGCTTATTCTAGACACATTTCTAACTCGGTGCTATAATTATAATAAATCATCCCTTGGTCGGCCGCCCCAAACAATGGTCTACCATAACTTAAGCACTAAAAATGACATATCTCCAACCATATATCAATCTCGAACTCTCACTCAATACCTAAAACCACAGTCCAAGGAGCCTATCCCGGTATAGCTCAGGCACTAGCCTAAGCTCTGATACCACCCTGTAACGCCCGACCTTAAGGTGGCACGATAATAACTTAACGATACGTTCTCAAGGATAAAGGCTAGCAGCGGAATCAAATACACAAAATATCATCATCGTTTAGCCTAATACAAACCCATACTACATATAACCATCATATATCATGTCTAACATGTCAAGAAAATTGCTAACGATGGATGTCAAAATAACTATTACAAAAGTTCCCCGAAAGGTATGTCAAGCTATTTCCACCCGCTCTTGCCCATGACTGGAAGGAAAAGAAAATACGTAAGCAAAGGCTTAGTGAGTGCCAGTGCTCGTGTGGAAGTTGCTTAAAATGGTTTTTATTGATTTTCGAAGGATCATTGAAATCCTAAATAAGATAAGCAATTTATGATCATGGTAACAAGTAAGCAATAGCTAGTATGAGACAAGGTCTTAGTATATGCACAGTGAGGGGTGTCAAATGTCATGGAAACATGCTTAAAACAATTTCGTTCATGATAAAGCTGGGATGATTGGTGGCATGATATTTAAGTTTGAAAACATGCATTTTAAAAGTGTGCAGTCAATGTAAGTACCACGTACAAGACTCAATGCAAGTATCATGTACAAAACATGTTTAAGTAACACGCACACGTCACGCTTAAGCAGTAGGGGGCCATGTTAGCAATACCATCGCGTCCGATGATTTACCCATAGCACTTTGGGTCCCTCTGCTTCTTCCTTATCACCCCTGAACACGCGGCTTAACAGCCATCACCTTATACCTCCCCACGCAGGCTCGCGATGCCCGATTTGGTCATATCCGGAATATGCCACACGATAAATGACCCATGCACCCTCAGAGCACTCCGTCCTAGGTGCATGGATCTGGACGTGGATAGCGGGAACTGTTTAAGACCGCAAGCCCATGCTTGACCGGCCGAACCCTGCCCTATCCATCGCCCGACCTTGGGCCCAACACAACCACGCAAGATGAAACATGTCACAAGAACACCATCACGACAAATGATCATGATACAAGAACCAAATGATGGAGTACTTCCACGAATCCATAAAAACCGATGTTTATTTTGAAATCATGCTTGTAAAATATGCATTTGAAACAAGTATGCAACCATGTATGTCACGAATGATTAAATGAGGCGTTTTTGCTCACGAAGGAATATTGAATCGAGCGAATATCTTTTTTTTTTTTTTGGAATTTCATTAAAAGAATGTTTTCTTGAAATCATTTTCACAAAACCTGCCTGGAAAATTATTCTCGCAAGATATGTCTTTGAAACGTGCCAAGAAATGGTTAATGCAAATTGAGTCCATGATTTGATTTGAAAGTGTTGAAATTCATTTTCATGGGAAGTATTGAAAGCATGATGACAGTATATAGATATATATATATATATATATATATACGACGTGCTCCTTCCAGTTTTAAAAGACATATAACTATAATTTTGGAGAGGCACTCACTCTAAGCCTTGAAATTATTCCGCGTAGTCCTCTAGCGGGTCACCACCACCACCTGCTAACCCAAGAATCATATTAGGATCCTATTCTCCACACTCGCTCTTAATTTTCCCGACTTAATCTATGTAATACTATGAACTGCATGATTACTCATAATTACCACATTCTCTAAATTAGGCTATAATCAGACAAACTCAAAGGATGACAACAAGAAAATATACAACTCAAGAAATCAGTTTTGCGCAACTTAGTTCGAAAATTGTTAAAATTCATAGAGACATATTTTATTTCTAAAAATCTCCAGAAATGTTAATCACTTGTTGAAAATGATTAAATAAAATTTTCAAAATCAATTAACATTCTAAAGCAGATGTTTCAACCATCAAAACCCGGCTGAACTAAAACAGTTCTAACCCAAACCAGCTGCATTTCAACATTTTATATAAAATCCTCAATTTATGAAAAAAATCCAAAATTTGTGTGTAACATTCTAAAATGACCCAAGATATTCCTGTAAATTTTTGAAAGCTAAATAAAATCTGTAAATACGGAAAATGGAGCTCCAAACACCATACTACTGAAAAACGAGTGAATCACTGGCAGCGGTTGGTTGCTAATTTCTCTAAAATTCAAAACTCCAAAAATGTTGAAATTTTTCAGAGACACCCTTAACATGCACAGGTATATACAGTAAAATCTTTGAAGAATAACTCTTTCATCTCATCCCTCAAAACATTTCGAAATCTAAGACAATTTCCTTGAACAATTGTATCATCATCATGCATGTGAACTCCTCTTCTATAAAACATCAAGACTAACAATTAAACACTAAAATCAAAGATAAAACTCAAGGATCTAGCTATTTATATGCACATGCAATACTATATATTTGAGAACTTAGACTCTCCTACTAAATTACCAATGGGTTTCTAAAATAATACCTTGATTTAGGCTCCTTATGAAGAAATGATGAAGAATTGAAGGTAGAGTTTATGCGTATGTGTGCAGCGTGCATCTCCCTTCCAGCTTTCCCTTTCCTTTTTCTTTTTTTTTTCTATTGCTGATTTGAGTGAAATGTGAGGAAGATGAAAGGTCTCCACTATTTATAGAGTTTTCTTAAGGGCTAAAGTGTAATATATTTAATTTCCTCTTTCCCCTTCCTTTTTGATATTTTCTCTTAAGTCATTAACTTAATCCATGTAACACACAAGCCCTACATAGGTGAATTAATGGCTAATGTCCCCTTCTTGTAATTTTTAAAAAAACCTATGGGCATGTTAATATATTACATAGAGAAATTTTAGCTAGTAACTATTTCAATTAAGGAAATCTCGGTTTAATTTCGCATGGAATAACATACCTATGTGGAAATAACACACATAAACATGAATCTATAACATTTCATCACTCACGATATTGAACATGAACTCAAAGTTTCCAATTTCTAGTGAAAGAGAATATAATAATTCAAAATTGAAGTCCAAACTCATACTTGAAAATATACACAGGTATAGATATCACAACAAATATATATATATATATATAGTAATTTAAACTTGTAACCACAGCGATTACGGAAAAACTCAATTGTTACACTATCCTACTTTTACAATAATACCACAATGTTAAATCGTTCAGACATTAACAAAACATATAATGGAACCATATTGCACTAAAAAGGAGGGGTATCACATTATGGCTTAGATTGTGGCTTTTGCGCTCATCAATGTTGAAGTGTGTATAACTTTGCGTTGAAATTAGGACCTAATGCTCGTTCTTCATTGACATTGAATTCTTTTGTTGCAATACTTTCTTCCATTTTAATTATGATAATATTTGTGTGTAGATAAATTGAATATTACTTGGAACTATGTCACACATGATCGTTTTTATTCTATTATGTTATTATTACTTACGGAGGAATCTTACACTTTTTTGTGCTACATGAGCCTATGATTACTGTTTTTAAATAAATATACCTGAACCTTGTCTAGGAGGTCAACATTGTTGGAGAAAATCTAATTATGTAGTTTTTGGCAGATTTTTTTTAACCTTATTTTATATTTATGGTGGTCTTCGAGTTTGTCACGCCCCGAGCTCACGAGCCCGTTGGACCCGAGAAATCTCATCGAACCCACTGAGCGTAACCTTGAGTTGGACATTTGAACCATGGCCCAAAATGGTTATCCATTGTTACACTTAAATCCTAGGGTTCTCTTTACAAACTATTTCATTTTCCTCTTTTTCCCGATGTGGGGTCATTACAATCACCCCCCCCCTTCGAGGAGCGACGTCCTCGTCGCGGCGTGACTCAGTTCAAGATCCGTCGTCAGGCATTGGGACTCTCAAGGCTACCACCGGATTTGCCTCGGACTATTCTTCATAGCAGATCCGAGAACCTCAGGCTACTTCATAGTGGATACCGAGATTTCACGTTGTAGCACCGAACTCCCAATTCCGACTGACGAGTGGCTCTAATACCATTTGTCATGCCCCGAGCTCACGAGCCCGTTGGACCAGAGAAATTCCATCGAACCCACTGAGCGTAACCTTGAGTTGGGCATTTGAACCACGGCCCAAAATGGATATCCATTGTTACACGTAAATTCTAGGGTTCTCTTTATAAACTATTTCATTTTCCTCTTTTTCCCGATGTGGGATCATTACAGAGTTGGCCACTGGGACCCAAATGCCTCAGAAGATGTTGATATGGTCATGTTAAATTATATGCCTATTGCTCTTTATTTGCTTTTAACATCTTTTATATTACTTTGCGAAGCTTGTGTACCCCTAAGAAGGTTTGACACCAAAAAAATATTTCTCAAGGTATAGAATTACTCTCGGATGTTTTATGCCAATTAGATAATAAAAATCACATATGTACCATCTTATTATATAATGAAAGAAACTATATGAATGAATGCAATTCATGTGATGCCACCTCCCACATTGAATAAGAATTGAAAAGATGATGAGCTTATAAAGAATTCTCAAAAAACTCTTGTGTTTCCATTGGATATTCCTTTTAAGCAAGTGCTTTAGAGCTTAATTTCAGGGTGCACATAGAGAGTTTGGAGGCAATTGTCATGTTTAATGCGCTCGCGAGCCTGGGGCGTGGAAAATGGTATCAGTGTTGCTCATCAGCCGAAACATCAGGAGCAAAGTGCTACACGGGGTAAAGTGCTACACGTTGCGGGAGACACCTCTTGAGGTTGCATCGCAAAAAGGTACGTGCGTGGGAGCCACCTCTTGAGCCTGTGGGAGCCACCGCTAGAGTCTAGACGCCAGATGACTGGTCCTGGACATTGTCATGTCGCGATGAGGAGGTCACATCCTGAAGTGGGGGTGATTATGAGGCCCCCCAATGTGGCGTCCCACCTTGGAAAAATGTCGGATATTTGAATAGTATATAAAGTGAGCCGAAAAATTCAGCTGTAACAATGAATATCCATTTTGGGTCGTGATTCAAATTCCCAACTCAAGGTTATGCTTAGTGCTTTCGGAGGCATGCTTCGCATCCAATGGGCTCATGGGCCAAGCCCTGAGGAAGTAGCGTTCTAAAGGAGGGGTGATTGTGATGCCCTATCCCACATTGAATAAGAATTGAAAAGAGGAAGAGCTTATAAGGATTTTTCAAAGAATTCATGTGTGCCCATTGGATATCCCTTTTAAGAAAATCCATTAGAGCTTATTCAGGGTGCACACAGTGAGTTTGGAGGCAATTCTCACGTCCAACGGGCTCGCGAGCCCAGGGCGTGACATCAATAGTCTGATATGAATCATAAGTAATCCAATGTATTAGTAACTAGAGAGATGAAGGGTGATTTATTATTGATACTTGAACCCATCGCTAACTATTTTTGCAGCTATGTAAATAGATAAGACAATACCACATTAACTGTCAAATCTTGCACTCTAAATCATAAACACAACTAAATTACAAAGAAAACAGATCCCACTCACGGTTTCATCCATAAGTCACTATTTCTGAACTCATCCTAATTTTAACAATGGCTACAAAAACGACAATTTCCCCAATTGAGCATTAAAATTTACTAGTGTGATTTTTATCCTTCCATTATTCACTAGTTTGATTAATTAGGTGTTGAAGTATTTTCAATTTGGAAGAAATGAAGAACCCTAAAAAGACGTATTAGAGAGCAAATGAGTTTATTTGGAAGATGTTTAATTTTTAGATAAAAATGGGTTGATCTAACTTTTTTAACGTTTGGCACGTTTGTAGGATGGTTTTCTAGCAGAAAATCACTACTTTAATGGCAAAGCAATTATTCCACAAAGGTCCTTAGCTGAAAGGACTGTTTTGTCCTTAAAAATCGTACATTCATGACATTTGATTGAATCCTGGTAGAATATTTTGCGGGGACATGCTGATATATAAGAAAGAGCAAACCCCCGTGTACTTTAGGAGGTTAAGTGCAAAATATAAAATTTCTCTATGTGTGGAAACATGCCTAATTTGGGTTTTTCTACCGCAATGCGAATAAATGAGATCATATGAATGAGCCCAATAGTTTAACGTGAAATATATATAATTTAGAATATTTATTTGTAACAAGAGAGATAAGGGTGAGTTCATGTTTAATAGTAAAACACATCTCTAACTATTTTTGCAGTTACATCATATATAGACAAGACCATGTTAACAGTCAAATCATGCACTCTAAATCATATACAAATAAATTACGAACAGAGATTCCACTACGATTTCATACATAAATTACTATTTCTGAACTTATCCTAATTTTGACAATGACTACACAACCTCTATTTTTCTCCAATTTTCAGCACTAACTGTGACTACAGAAACTCACTTTTTCTCCAATTGTCAGCAATAAAGTTCACTAGTATGATTTTTACAAGTTAATTTTTCACTGGTCTAATATTTTTTTATGAATCAAGAAGAGTAACTGAATTTTATTAAGAGCTCCTCTATAAGGAAATCGAATAGTCTTTTCTAAATTCACTCATTAGCAATGATCTTTGGAATGAGATTTTTGTATTACCATCTCATATTCGCTACTCAACTAATTTAATTTAATGTGTCGACATGATTGTATTCACAAAGCAATACACATGTGATGAATGTAGATGTGCAACTATGCCTATCTTCAAATGATTTATATAGAAAGTTAAGTAGAGATATTTTAGGAGAGTTTCTTAAGCATTATTCTTTTGAAGAGAAAATACTTTAGAAGTACATAATTTTAATAGAAGGACCGCTATAAGGAAAAGAAATGCAATTTAAAAATGATTGAGAAAACTGGTGTTAAATAAAAAAAATCTGACAACTATAGCTCTTAAAATTGTAGTAAGAAAACGCAAATGAGACACGAGTAGTGATTTATTAGATAAAGAATATCTCATACGTATTATGATTATCACGTGCAAAGAGAAGCACGAATACTGCACTTGAGAAAATATGTACATCCATCTACAATCTTATTACATCAATTTATAGATTAACAATTACATTTTCATTCTCTTTTATTTGAAAAGTTACATTCACCTCCTTAGGTTTTTTTGGCCAAATGAAAATGAGTGATTGAGGTAAGGGCAAGGAAATTAAAAAATATTCTTTAATGATTTCAGCAATTTACTAACGTTTTCTAATTGAATGGGGCAATAATATGAGTGGTGTCCATCAGGGACGGAGCCAAGATTTGGGGTTCAGGGGGGGGAGGGGCGAAGACAAAAACAATGGGTCAAACCTTGATATTTTTGGATTTTGGAGGGGGGGGGCAAAATTTCAAATTTCAAAAATTTGTAGGGCAAAAAAATAATTTATTCAAAGTTGGAGGGGGTTGCCCCCAGCTGCCCACCATGTAGCTCCATCTCTGATGTCTATTATGTGCTCAACTAAGCAGTTTATACAGTAACTACACTATATAATAGGGATAGTTAGTGTAATTAACCCATATATAAATAAAAAAACCTAGTGAAAAACCTACAAATAAACATGTGGATTATATGGGCTTAAATGCAGTAAAGTCAATTGCATGAGTGTAATAAGATTTTTTTGCCCTTCATTTTGTTAACATTTTGATTTTTCAACTTTAACGTTTTCCCCTCCATTCAAGCATATTTCAGACAATTAGTTACATGGCTAAATGTATTGTTGGGCAAGGATCTTTTCGAGCAATCTTATAGGTAATTTTATTCTTGGTTTACATCGAAAGTTCATTATATTACTGTATTATGCATATTGTAATGGGTTCACTTATCAACTTCAGTTATTTGAATCTCTTTACGTTATCCAGAAAAAAATACTTAAAGACTGGTGAGATAGTTGCAATAAAGAAGATTCTTCTTGATCATTCAAATGTTGAATCCTACAAGCAATGATTTTTTTCAACAACTGAAAAGGATGATCTTTACATCAATTTAGTCTGTGAGTATATACGTGGAATGGTTTATCATGTGATCAAACCCTATAATAAGTTGAACCAGAGGATGCCACTGATTTATGCGAAGTCGTACACTTACCGGGTATTTTTATTTCTAATAGATATCCTAGATATGTATGTGATCTAGGCACTATGGTGGTGATTGTGATAAGCTTCTCATTGATGTTAAAGGTACTATGTTTCCTCTGTTGCAAACTACAGTGTAAGTCATGGCTTAGATTGTGGCTTTTGCGCTCATAAATGTTGAAGTGTGTTGAACTTTGTGTTGAAATTATGATCTAATGCTCGTTCTTAATTTTATGATAATATTTATGAGTCTATAAATTTAATATTACTTCGAACTATGTCACTCATGATAGTTTTTATTATATTATGTTATTATCACTTATGGAGGAATCTTACACTTTTTTGTGCCACGTGAGCCTATGATTACAATTTTTAAATAAACATACCTGACCATTGTCTAGGAGGTGAACATTGTTGGAGAAAATCTATTATGTAGTTTTTGGCAGATCTTCAGAACATTATTTCACATTCATGATGGTCTTCAAGTTGGCCACAGGGACATAAATGCCTCAGAATATGTTGGTAGGCTCATGTTAAATTATATGCTTATTGATCTGTATTTGCTTTTTACATCTCTTATATTACTTTCAGAAGCTTGTGTACCCCTAAGAAGGTTAGACACCAAAAAATATTTCTCAAGGTATAAAATTACTCTTGGATGTTTTGTGCCAAGTAGATTAAAAAAATCATTTATGTACCCTCTTATTATATAATGAAAGAAACTATATGAATGAACACAATAATCTGATATTAATCATAAGTAATCCAATGTATTATTAACTAGAGAGATGATGGGTGAGTTTATTATTGATACTACAATGCATCGCTAAATATTTCTGCAGCTATGAAAATAGATAAAACAATACCACATTAACTGTCAAAATCTTGCACTCTAAATCGTAAGCACAACCAATTTACAAAGAAAACAGAGATCCCACTTACGTTTCATCCATAAGTCACTATTTCTAAACTCATCCTAATTTTAACAATGGCTACAGAAACCCACTAATTCTCCAATTGGTAGCATTAAAATTTACTAGTGTGACTTTTATCATTTAATTATTCACTAGTTTGATTTGTTTTGCGAATCAAGAAATGTCACGCCCCGAACCTCGGGACCATGACAACCACCACAAGCTTCTGAGAACATCCCAAAGCCTGCAAGGCTTGCCTATTAACAACACTGGTATAGAGCATCTATACCTAATAATTATTATAAATGAATCAATACTACTAACTAAAATGGAATTTCTCAAGGATAACTCAATTCTCCAAAATAATTGAAAAAAATCTCCCATACAACCAAATCAGTGCGAGTTTGATAAATAAACCTCTAAATCAAATAATCCAAAATCAACAAGTCTAATATTCTCGAATAAAACTAAATGCAATATAAATACTAAGTTGAGCTCCTCATGACTTGATCAATCTACGCAAAAAAAAATCTCCTCTTCACTAATCCTGGATATCTGAAAAAGAATATTAATAAAAGAATGAGCTCGGCGGCCCAGTAAACAATTCCATCACTCAACCAGTCGGACCAAGCAAGCATCAAAATAATATTTTAATTTTCTCAAGAGTACACAATAAGGTCACACATAATTTTCACTAGAAATTCACTTTAAAAGAATAATATTTGATGAAATCAATTTAAAAGAAATTTCAAATCTCCACACACAATTCACCATGTAAAACCAACATATAAGACAACCATGGTCAGGGACAGGTTTAACCCCCGTCTTAGGTCCTGGTACAGGCATAACCCCTCTGTACTGGGTCCTGGTATAGGCATAACCCCCCATATACTGGGTCCTGGTATAGGCATAACCCCCCTATACTGGGTCACTGACCAACACTCACATACTCGGTTGCCCATCTCCTATTCCGGAATAGTCAATGATGTAATGGTCTCACAATGGGTTTTAAAAACCACCTCCACAATAATCACATTCACAAAACCACATTTGAATCACATACAAAAATCACATTTTTCACCTTCCAAATTCAAGTTCAAGAAAAATCAAATCGTTTAACTTTTCCACAAATCCATACATATATATGAGCATGCTTGACCCAAGTTCTAAAACACACACGCACACAAAAATACTACATACATATTTTATATAACTAGAAGAGTGAAGAATAACTTACCTCGTTCATCCAACCCTAAGCTATCTTATGTACTTGCTACGAGTTTCTTGGTTCGTCTCCAGTCAAATCTAAATAATTAAAGCAGTGAATCAATAATAATTAAACATGAACGAGATCTTAAATTGTGTGCTCAACAATTAACTCTATTAACTAACTATTTTACGTGTATCCTTAATCCATAAATTGAAATATAAGTCATCAGACTAGGCTTCTGCCGATTCAATCTTTCCTTTCTAGCTTCTGTTTACAACTACTAATAGTAAATAAAAAATTGGGCTAACCATCTTGATTATTAACCTATAATGTATTTCTAAATACTCCAAGAGGTTCCGTTATTTGCACATGACCAACACTTTTCATATAGAATACAAAATTTTCACCTGTAAGTATAGTAAAATTTATGCATCTAAATCCCATCACTTTCTTCATTAATGTCGGTCACAACTTCCTTCCCAAGACAAATATAATTTTATCCCCCTCAATCTCTTGATTAACATCACAATTGGGATCAGTGAAATCATCATATATAAACAATTTTTCTAATTATAATATCCATAACAGCCAACGGGCCTAACATGATAATCAATAACAATGAAGAAATTTCTCAGAATTTTCACCGCCTAATACCCACGGTTGTGCTCTTTGGTTATGAATTTAATTTGCCGTCGATTAATTAATGGTTTATCTAATCTAAAATTCAAAGACTTGGTACCCATAAACTGACCTTCTGTCAATGGTGATTTTTCTTTCTGCCGTCTTCCTTCTCTAAATTTGCTGCCAAAGTAATATGTCTCTCTCCTAATAGGTTCAGAATTTTCTATTTATATTACTCAAGTATATTTACACTAAAACACTCTCAAGTTTTAGAAATTAAAATTTAAGTCCCACCCTAAGATTTTACCACAAGAAAACAATATACTAGCCTATATCTATATATATATACATATATATATATATATACACATAAATAGGTACTTATGATATTTAACTAGCACTAATAGATATTTGTAGGGCATTACAAGAAAAGTCCCTTGTTTGTGTTAAGATCACCATGTAAGGAAATCGACTAGTTTTTCGAAAGTTCACCACATATGTCCTCAATGTGTAGTAAATTTAACTGGAACACAATAAATGATTCTTTTGAAAAGAAAAAAAAGAGCAAAGTAAGGAAATGTTTGCATCTAACGTAGATAATATAATTAATAATATTTTTATGAAAATTGTTTGGAACATTATAGTTTAAAGAAACAAATTTTCAGTCCAATGTTAGCACTGAAAGAATGAAATAAAGAAGCAAATTTGACAACATATAGATTACAGAAATTGGTGTGAAAGATGAGAAAATAAATTAGCAAACTTTAGCAAATGAAATTTTTAACAAAAAACTATAAATGCACCTAAGTAAAAAATTTACAGTAAACATGTTATGTAATATCACGTGCAATGCATGTGTGAAAAAGGTGCACATGCAAATTCAATATTAATACACTAATAGTAAAATAAATGTTATACATTACCACATACAAATCAGTATAAAAAAGTTCCGAGTGCAAAAACATTGTTTTGAAATGGAAATTTATTCTTGATACACTAACTTTACTGATTTGTTTTCTCTCTCAAGTGAATTTTTAGTGCCGTTAATTTATTTGTTTGATTATTTATATCTTTTTTGTTACAATCAAGATATATTCAATAATTAGAGAGATAAGAATAAATTATTCGATTCTTTTAAAATTTTGGGGATTAATAAGTATTTTCAATTTGGAAGAATTGAAGAACCCTAAAAAGACGTCTTAGCGAGCAAATGAGTTTATTTGGAAGATGTTTAAATTTTTAGATAAAAATGGGTAATCTAATTTTTTTAACGTATGCCACGTGTTCACGGGATGGTTTTCTAATGAAAAATCACTACTTTAGCGGCAAAGAAATTATTCCACAAATATCCTCATCTGAAAGAACTGTTTTGCCTTTAAAACCGTACATGCATAACATTTGATTGAATCCTGATAGAATATTTTGCGGGGATATGCAGATATATAAAAAGGAGCAAACCCCCTGTGTACTTTAGGATGTTAAGGTCAAAAATAAAATATCTCTACAAAAGTGTGGAAACATGCATAGTTTGTTTTGTTTTTCTTCAGTAGTGCGAATAAATGAGACCATGTGAATGGAACCAATAGCTTAATATGGAATATATTATTTAAAGGATTTATTTGTATCCAGAGAGATAAAGGGTGGGTTCATGTTCAATAGTAAAACACATCCCTAACGATTTTTGTAGTTACATCATATATAGACAAGGCCATATTAGCAGTCAAATCATGCACTCTAAATCATGTACAAGTAAATTACATAGAGAACAGAGATCCCACTATGATTTCATCCATAAATCACTATTCCTGAACTCATCCTAATTTTGACAAGGACTACATCGCCTCACTCTTTCCCCATTTGTCAGCACTAACAATGCTACATAACCCCACTTTTTCTCCAATTGTCAGCACTAAAGTTCACTAGTATGATTTTTGCTAGTTAATTTTTCACTAGTCTAATATTTTTTTACGAATCAAGAAAAGTAACTGAATTTTATTTAGAGCTCCTCTATAAGGAAATCAAATAGTTTTTACTAAGTTCACTCACAAGCAAATATCTTTGGAATAAGACTTTGGTATTTCCATCCCATATTCGCTACTCAACTAATTTAATTTAGTTTAATGTATCATTGTGATTGTATACACAAAGCAATACAAATGTGATGAATTGTTGACGTGCAACTATGCCTATCTTGAAATGATTTCTATAGAAGATGTTTTAGGAGAGTTTCTTAAGCATTATTTTGGGAAGAGAAAATACTTTATATGTACATAATTTTAATAAAAGGACTGAAATAAGGAAAAATATGCAATTTAAAAAATGATTGAGGAAATTGGTGTAAAATGAAAAGAAATCTGACATCTATAGCCCTTACAATTGTTGTATGAAAATGCAAATGAGACACGGGTAGTGATTTATTAGATAAAGAATACATATAATGATTTTCACGTGCAAAGAAAAGCACGAATACCGCACGTGAGAAAAATATGGCATCCATCTACAATCTTGTTATGTTAATTTATAGATTGTGAATTACATTTGCATTCTCTGTTATTTGAAAAATTACATTCACCTCCTCAGGTTTTTTGGTCAAAGAAAAATTGGTGACCGAGGTAAGGGCAAGGAAATTAAAAATATGCTTTGATGATTTCAGCAATTTACTATTGTTTTCTAGTTTAATGGGGCAATTATATGAGGGGTGTCTATTATGTGCTCAAAATTAGCGGTTATACCATAGAGACATTATATAATAGGGATAGTTAGTGTACTTAACCCATATATAAATGAAAAACCCACTGAAGAAACCCACAAATAAACATGTGGATTTTATGGGCTTAAGAGATGTAAATTCAATTGCATGAGTGTAATGAGATTTTTTGGTCCTTCATTTTGTTAATATTTTGATTTGCCAAATTTGACATTTCCCCTCCAATCAAGCATATTTCAGAGAATTAGTTACATATCTAAACGTATTGTTGGGCAAGGATCTTTTCGAGCAGTCTTATAGGTAATTTTTTTCTGGGTTCAGATTGAAAGTTCATGATACTTCTGTATTATGTATATTGTGATGGAATCGCTTATCAACTTAAGTTATTTGAATCTCTTTACGTTATCCAGAAAAAATAATTAAAAACTGGTGAGACAGTTGTAATAAAGAAGATTCTTCACGACAAGAGATGCAAGAATCGGAAGTTACAAACAATGTGTCTTCTTGACCATCCAAATGTTGAATCCTACCAGCATTGCTTTTTTCAACAACCGAAAAGGATGATCTTTACATCAATTTAGTCTTTGAGTATGTACGTGAAATGGTTCATCGAACACTATAATAAGTTGAACCAGAGGACGCCAATTGATTTATGCGAAGTTGTACACTTACAAAGTATTTTTATTTCTAATACATATCTTAGCACTGTATATGGTCTAGGCATCCTGGTAGTGATTTTGATAAGGTTCTCGTGGATGCTAAAGGTACTGTGTTTCCTCGGTTGCAAACAACAGTATAAATCATGGCTTAGATTGTGGCTTTTGCGCTCATCCATGTTGAAGTGTGTTTAACTTTTGAGTTGAATTCAGATACCATTGCCCCACTACGTGTTCCTCGTGCGGCCCACACGCGGGGAGGATAACATGACTGCAACAAGCTTTGCAACCGATACTATTATTATGCACAACAGCTGCACAATCTCACCCTAGGCCTCAAGCGCCAGTGAATAGACTCATGATAGGGCAACTGGAAACGCCTTCTTAAGATTCACCCCCCTGAGTTTTATGGCGAACCTGATCATATTAAAGCGCATACTGCGCGTCGGAACTGGAAAGCATATTTAACTGCACTAAGACTACACTGAATATCAACAATTACTTTTTGGGCGTTGTTTCGCTTGGTAGCTGCAGCCAGAAACTGGTGAGGACGTCCACGAAAAAATGGACCAGAAAATGACACCCCAAGAACTTGGGTCAACTTCACACAGAATTTAAGGACCATACATACCACAAGTGGTTCGAGAGGCAGAAGGGATGAGTTTTATCATCTGAAACAAGGAAGCCTGACTGTAGCCCAATATGATTCTGATTTCACCGTTATCTAAGTATGCTCCAAATCTAGTGAGCACAGAAGAGGTCAAATTGTACAAGTTGTGAGGGACTCAGAAATGATCTTCAAGATCGATTGTTGTCATCGATCTAGACTCGTACATGGCAGCAGTAAAGGCAGCTGCTAGAATTGAAAAGGGACTGAACGTCTTGGTCTCCACACTGGGCAGAGTAGTAAGTTTAGAGCGCCACCATCGAACGTAATGCATGGGCGAGAAAAGAAGTTTCAAAAAATTAATCACAGGAATGGTGGAGGAAATGGAAAAGCAAAGCCGGTAGAATCACACCGAAAACTCTGCACTTACTGTAACAAGGGACCCCATGATCCATCTCAATGCTGGCATAAATTGGGAAGGTGTCTCAGATGTTGGAGTGGACCAACATAAGGCAAACCAATGTCCTTCTATAGCCCCACATGGGAATAATCGGGGCCCATTTCAAGGAGGAAATCAGACAGGAAACCAAGTGGACCTGGGAGAAATGTAGGAAGACCTAAGGTTCACGCTCGAGCATTCGCTCTAGCAGGACAAAGGCACCAGAAGATACAAATGTAGTGGAAGGTACGCTCTTGTCTGTGGTTGTCAAGCTAAAGTCTTATTTGATCCTGGATCATCACATTCATTTGTTAACACTCATCACGCACCAAAATTGCATCAAAATTTTGAATTATTACCCTATTATGTAGAAGTCACAACACCCATGGGTAGTAGCGTTGTGACTGATTCGGTCGTCAAAGCTTGTGATGTCATCATTAGTGGGAGATCGTTTCTAGCAGATCTTATATATTACCTATACAAGAGTGTAGATATTATTCTAGGAATGGATTGGTTGTCTTACCACCATGCACATTGGATTGCCATACCAAGGTTGTTAGGCTTCGTGACTCTGGTAATCCAGATATAGAATTCACGGGAAGTGCAAGGACTACTATAGCACCAGTCATCTCGGCTTTCAGGGCACGAAAAGCCCTTTGGAAGGGAAGCCAGGCTTACTTAGCGTTCATGATTACAAGCCAATGATAAAGGGAATGTTAAAGAAGTACCTGTAGTGTCTGAATTCCTTGATGTATTTCCGGAAGCATTAACTTCCTTACCACCAGATAGGGAAATCGAGTTCTCTATTGAACTTTTACCGGAGGCCCCAATAGCTAAGAACCCATACCGGATGGCACCGATTGAACTTAAGGAGTTGAAAGATCAACTCCAAAAGTTGTTGGAGATTGGATTCATTAGACCTAGTACTTCGCCATGGGGAGCACCTGTGTTATTTGTGAAGAAGAAGGACGGATCATTAAGGTTATGTATCGATTATCGTGGGTTGAATAATGTAACAATAAAGAACAAGTACCCTCTTCCACGAATCGACGAGTTATTTGATCAACTTCAAGGAGCTAGAATATATTCGAAGCTCGATTTGCAGCAAGATATTACCAACTAAAAATTCGTCTGGAGGATGTACCCAAGACTGCTTTTCAAACAAGATATGGACACTACGAGTTTGTAGTAATGCCATTTGGATTGACTAACGCCCCCAGCAGCTTTCATGGATCTTATGCATAGGATATTCCACCCTTTTCTGGATCAATTTGTGGTGATATTTATAGATGACATCCTTGTCTATTCTAAGAGCGAAGATGATCATAAACGACACCTAAGGATGGTGTTGCAAACCTTGAGAGATAACAAGCTCTACGCAAAATTCAGCAAGTGTGATTTTGGTTAGCTAAGGTTGCCTTCTTAGGTCATGTGATTTCAGGTAATGGAATTTGTGTCGACCCCTCGAAATTGAATCGATTGTTGAATGGAAAAGGCCTGAGAATGCCACGGAAATAAGGAGTTTCTTAGGCTTGGCAGGGTACTATCGTAGATTTGTCAAGGATTTTTCGAAATAGCTGGACCATTGACTCGATTGACTCAGAAGAAAACTAAGTTTGAATGGAATGAGAAATTGAGTCTAGCTTCCAAGAATTAAAAAGAAGGCTCACAACAGCACCAGTATTAGTTCTCCCGGATGGAATTGATAACTTTGTGGTTTATAGTGATGCCTCGAAGGACGGACTTGGATGTGTGCTGATGCAAAATGGTAATGTGATTGCTTACGCATCACGGAAACTCAAACCCTACGAGCAAAACTACCCAACCCATGACCTAGAGTTAGCTGCCATTATCTTTGCGTTAAAGAAATGGAGGCACTACCTATACGGAGCTCCTCATAATTATACTGACCACAAAGCCTTAAGTATCTCTTCTCTCAAAAGGAGTTGAATTTGAGGCAACGAAGGTGGATGGAACTCCTTGAGGACTATAATTGTTCAATTCAATACCACCCTGGCAAAGCTAATGTGGTAGCAGATGCGTTAAGTCGTAAAGCGACCGTTGCAAGATTAATGGTTAAGGAATGGAGGATGTTAGAGGATATGAGCTTTTGGAATCCAGGGAAGCTGGGTTACATATTAGGTGTTCTAATATCAGAGTAGAACCCGATATTCTTGGAAGGATCAAATTTCACAAGAGAAAGATCTTAAGTTCAAGAGTTTAAGAGAGAAGATCCTTCATGAGATAGACCTGAATTTATATCGGAAAGGACGGTCTGATACGGTTTAAGAACCGAGTATGCGTACCAGATGATGCTAATGTGAAGAAGTTGGTTTTGGACGAAGCGCATCGCTCCAAATATACCATACATCCTGGAGGAAATAAAATGTACAAGGATTTGAAACAGCATTATTGGTGGGTTAATATGAAGAACCAAGTCGCAGAATATGTCGCAAGATGCTTGACCTGCCAACAAGTGAAAGCAGAACACCAACGACCTTCTGGACTTTTACAACCCTTGGAAATACCTGAATGGAAGTGGGAGCACATAACGATGGATTTTGTAACTGACTTGCCACGAACCCCGAGTAATCATGATTCTGTTTGGATAATTGTAGACAGACTTACAAAATCAGCTCATTTCTTACCAATGCGAAAGGTGGATCCTCTCAATAAGTTAGCCCGTTTATACATCAAAGAGATTGTGAGACTCCACGGTGTTCCAGTCAACATTGTCTCAGATAGAGACCCAAGATTCGTCTCGCGATTTTGGAAAAACCTGCATGTAGAATTGGGAACTAAGCTTAGTTTTAGTACATCAGCTCACCCTCAGTCGGATGGACAATCTGAGCGCGTCATTCAAATACTAGAAGACATGTTGCGAGCATGTGTTTTGGATTTTAAAGGAAATTGGGATCAATACCTAGCTTTAGCAGAATTTGCTTATAACAATAGCTATCAGGCCACAATTGGAATGGCACCATATGAAGCCTTATATGGGAGAAAGTGCAGGTCCCCAATTCATTGGGAAGTTGGAGATACATGGATTCCTAAGAGGAAAAATCAGGGACAAATAACGTTTCCACAATTGGAATTGGTACAAGAAGCTATAGATAAAATCCAAATTGTCCAGGAACGAATGAAAACTGCACAGAGTCGTCAGAAGAGTTACGCCGATCAAAGAAGAAAAGACTTAGAATTTTTCGTCGGAGATGAGGTTTTCTTGCGGCTATCTCCTCGGAAAGGCATCATTCAACATAAGAAAGGTGGAAAGTTAAGTCCTAGATTTGTTGGACCTTTCAAGATCTTGGAAAGAGTTGGAAAAGTAGCATATCGACTGGCACTCTCGCCAGCACTCTCTGGTTTGCACGATGTCTTCCACGTAAGCAGGTTAAAGAAATACCGACCTGATCCTGAACATGTACTCAAGGTGGATGCAATACCAATTCAGAACAATTTGACTTATGAAGAAAAACCGATAAGGATTGTGGACAAGAAAGTGCGTGAGCTGCGGACTAAAAGCATCCCAATGGTAAAGGTGTTATGGGAAAATCACGACAATCTAGAAGAGGCAACTTGGGAAACCGAGGATTACATGCGAAGACACTACCCGGAATTGTTCTCAGGTGAGAATTTGGGGACCAAATTCTTTTAAGGAGGGGAGAATGTGATACCCGAGTTTTCTTTTAGTCGACTAGTTACTATCTAAAGCATTAGGACATGATCTAGGAGCTTACACATAGGTTCAAGAGGGATATTATATTATACATCTTATGTAGACTAAAGGAATAGAACCAAAATTTAACTAGACATTAGGAGAGAAGTTGAATTAGTAAATTGCCCAAATACACCAATAATTAGCAAATTCCACTTTCATTTCACTTTAAAACAAAATAATAATACAATATAATAAAATAAGAAAAAAAAATTAATAAATAAAGGGGTAGGAAAGTGGGCTTGACCGGCCACCACCACCATCACACCATACATGTATATATATATATATATATTATGCCTTAGTTCATTATTTTAGTTTACAAGCAAATACCTCTTCACTCTTCTTCTCCATTTTCATCATCTTCAACCCTCTTCATCCTTCCATTCAAGTTATATATAGATAGATACAAATTAGTACATTAGCTTCAACCTCAACCATCTTCACACTTGTGGGTAGCATTAAAGGTAACTTGTAATTCCTTGATCTTACATTAGTAGGTAATGGTAGAGGCTAAATTTGCTTTGAAAATTTTATTGCATGTGTATTAGAAGAGTAGATCTATGAGTTTTAAGCTTAAATTTACAATTTATAGTAACTAACCTAAAGGCTTGAATGAAGAAATCACACATGCATGACAATTGTAAGTTGGGTCTTTAAATCTGCCACTGATTTCGAAGAATTATATCGAAATGAGGAAATGTTATTTGAGTTCAAAACTTTTAATGTGTATGTTACTGCATGTCGAAAATTTTGTGAGATTTTTGGAGTTGTAATGTGAATTATGGAAATTGTTAAAGTATAGACTGCCAGAAGCCTTACGGGATTTCAAAATGTTTGTTTTAGACATCATTTGGGGTTCTTACAAACTTCATTTTGATTTCAAAATTTTACTGGGGATAATCATATGTATTGGGGTTGTTGTGTATAAAATTGGGGCTTATTTGATTAAATTAGGATTTTATATGAATTTTAAAGTAATCCTGCCCCAGTAAAACAATTGAACCCAATTTTACTTCGGTTTTGGGTAAAATAGCCACATTTTAAGTGACCATTTACCTTTGAAAAATTTATCTAAGGTCTTTTAACAAATTTAGAACATTTATGAAAAAACTTTACCCACAATTATTGAGTTTGTGATTTTTAACAATTCATACACTAAAACTGCACAAATCTGTTTTTTATGCCTCTTATCGACCTTTTGGGGAAGATTGAAATTAAGCCTAGTTTTCATTAAGGTAACTTGTTGTGAATGTTGGTATAGTTATTAGGACCTCATAGACTACCCCGGGTAGACTTTAGACGAGTTAGAAAATGAGCTTCTGATATAATTTCGCTTAGCAGGTGTTGTCGGTGAGACGAACGAGGACAACGCCGTATAAGCTTGGACGTAGCGTGAGTGCCTCTCAAAAATTATAGTTATATGTCTTTTAAAACTGGAAGGAGCACGTCGTATATATATATATCTATATACTTTCATCATGCTTTCAATACTTCCCATGAAAATGAATTTCAACACTTTCAAATCAAATCATGGACTCAATTTGCATTAACCATTTCTTGGCACGTTTCAAAGACATATCTTGCGAGAATAATTTTCCAGGCAGGTTTTGTGAAAATGATTTCAAGAAAACATTCTTTTAATGAAATTAAAAAAAAAAAAAAAATATATATATATATATATATATATATTCGCTCGATTCAATATTCCTTCATGAGCAAAAATGCTTCATTCAATCATTCGTGACATACATGATTGCATACTTGTTTCAAATGCATATTTGGCAAGCATGATTTCAAAATAAACATCGGTTTTTATGGATTCGTGGAAGTACTCCATCATTTGGTTCTTGTATCATGATCATTTGTCGTGATGGTGTTCTTGTGACATGTTTCATCTTGCGTGGTTGTGTTGGGCCCAAGGTCGGGCGATGGATAGGGCAGGGTTCGGCCGGTCAAGCATGGGCTTGCGGTCTTAAACAGTTCCCGCTATCCACGTCCAGATCCATGCACCTAGGACGGAGTGCTCTGAGGGTGCATGGGTCATTTATCGTGTGGCATATTCCGGATATGACCAAATCGGGCATCGCGAGCCTGCGTGGGGAGGTATAAGGTGATGACTGTTAAGCCGCGTGTTCAGGGGTGATAAGGAAGAAGCAGAGGGACCCAAAGTGCTATGGGTAAATCATCGGACGCGATGGTATTGCTAACATGGCCCCCTACTGCTTAAGCGTGACGTGTACGTGTTACTTAAACATGTTTTGTACATGATACTTGCATTGAGTCTTGGACGTGGTACTTACATTGACTGCACACTTTTAAAATGCATGTTTTCAAACTTAAATATCATGCCACCAATCATCCCAGCTTTATCATGAACGAAATTGTTTTAAGCATGTTTCCATGACATTTGACACCCCTCACTGTGCATATACTAAGACCTTGTCGCATACTAGCTATTGCTTACTTGTTACCATGATCATAAATTGCTTATCTTATTTAGGATTTCAATGATCCTTCGAAAATCAATAAAAATCATTTTAAGCAACTTACACACGAGCACTGGCACTCACTAAGCCTTTGCTTACGTATTTTCTTTTCCTTCCAGTCATGGGCAAGAGTGGGTGGAAATAGCTTGACATACCTTTCGGGGAACTTTTGTAATAGTTATTTTGACATCCATCGTTAGCAATTTTCTTGACATGTTAGACATGATCTATGATGTTTATATGTAGTATGGGTTTGTATTAGGCTAAACGATGATGATATTTTGTGTATTTGATTCCGCTGCTAGCCTTTATCCTTGAGAACGTATCGTTAAGTTATTATCGTGCCACCTTAAGGTCGGGCGTTACATCACATCCTGAAGTGGGGGTGATTATGAGGCCCCCCAATGTGGCGTCCCACCTTGGAAAAATGTCGGATATTTGAATAGTATATAAAGTGAGCCGAAAAATTCAGCTGTAACAATGAATATCCATTTTGGGTCGTGATTCAAATTCCCAACTCAAGGTTATGCTTAGTGCTTTCGGAGGCATGCTTCGCATCCAATGGGCTCATGGGCCAAGCCCTGAGGAAGTAGCGTTCTAAAGGAGGGGTGATTGTGATGCCCTATCCCACATTGAATAAGAATTGAAAAGAGGAAGAGCTTATAAGGATTTTTCAAAGAATTCATGTGTGCCCATTGGATATCCCTTTTAAGAAAGTCCATTAGAGCTTATTCAGGGTGCACACAGTGAGTTTGGAGGCAATTCTCACGTCCAACGGGCTCGCGAGCCCAGGGCGTGACATCAATAGTCTGATATGAATCATAAGTAATCCAATGTATTAGTAACTAGAGAGATGAAGGGTGAGTTTATTATTGATACTTGAACCCATCGCTAACTATTTTTGCAGCTATGTAAATAGATAAGACAATACCACATTAACTGTCAAATCTTGCACTCTAAATCATAAACACAACTAAATTACAAAGAAAACAGAGATCCCACTCACGGTTTCATCCATAAGTCACTATTTCTGAACTCATCCTAATTTTAACAATGGCTACAAAAACGACAATTTCCCCAATTGAGCATTAAAATTTACTAGTGTGATTTTTATCCTTCCATTATTCACTAGTTTGATTAATTAGGTGTTGAAGTATTTTCAATTTGGAAGAAATGAAGAACCCTAAAAAGACGTATTAGAGAGCAAATGAGTTTATTTGGAAGATGTTTAATTTTTAGATAAAAATGGGTTGATCTAACTTTTTTAACGTTTGGCACGTTTGTAGGATGGTTTTCTAGCAGAAAATCACTACTTTAATGGCAAAGCAATTATTCCACAAAGGTCCTTAGCTGAAAGGACTGTTTTGTCCTTAAAAATCGTACATTCATGACATTTGATTGAATCCTGGTAGAATATTTTGCGGGGACATGCTGATATATAAGAAAGAGCAAACCCCCGTGTACTTTAGGAGGTTAAGTGCAAAATATAAAATTTCTCTATGTGTGGAAACATGCCTAATTTGGGTTTTTCTACCGCAATGCGAATAAATGAGATCATATGAATGAGCCCAATAGTTTAACGTGAAATATATATAATTTAGAATATTTATTTGTAACAAGAGAGATAAAGGGTGAGTTCATGTTTAATAGTAAAACACATCTCTAACTATTTTTGCAGTTACATCATATATAGACAAGACCATGTTAACAGTCAAATCATGCACTCTAAATCATATACAAATAAATTACGAACAGAGATTCCACTACGATTTCATACATAAATTACTATTTCTGAACTTATCCTAATTTTGACAATGACTACACAACCTCTATTTTTCTCCAATTTTCAGCACTAACTGTGACTACAGAAACTCACTTTTTCTCCAATTGTCAGCAATAAAGTTCACTAGTATGATTTTTACAAGTTAATTTTTCACTGGTCTAATATTTTTTTATGAATCAAGAAGAGTAACTGAATTTTATTAAGAGCTCCTCTATAAGGAAATCGAATAGTCTTTTCTAAATTCACTCATTAGCAATGATCTTTGGAATGAGATTTTTGTATTACCATCTCATATTCGCTACTCAACTAATTTAATTTAATGTGTCGACATGATTGTATTCACAAAGCAATACACATGTGATGAATGTAGATGTGCAACTATGCCTATCTTCAAATGATTTATATAGAAAGTTAAGTAGAGATATTTTAGGAGAGTTTCTTAAGCATTATTCTTTTGAAGAGAAAATACTTTAGAAGTACATAATTTTAATAGAAGGACCGCTATAAGGAAAAGAAATGCAATTTAAAAAATGATTGAGAAAACTGGTGTTAAATAAAAAAAATCTGACAACTATAGCTCTTAAAATTGTAGTAAGAAAACGCAAATGAGACACGAGTAGTGATTTATTAGATAAAGAATATCTCATACGTATTATGATTATCACGTGCAAAGAGAAGCACGAATACTGCACTTGAGAAAAATATGTACATCCATCTACAATCTTATTACATCAATTTATAGATTAACAATTACATTTTCATTCTCTTTTATTTGAAAAGTTACATTCACCTCCTTAGGTTTTTTTGGCCAAATGAAAATGAGTGATTGAGGTAAGGGCAAGGAAATTAAAAAATATTCTTTAATGATTTCAGCAATTTACTAACGTTTTCTAATTGAATGGGGCAATAATATGAGTGGTGTCCATCAGGGACGGAGCCAAGATTTGGGGTTCAGGGGGGGGAGGGGCGAAGACAAAAACAATGGGTCAAACCTTGATATTTTTGGATTTTGGAGGGGGGGGGGGCAAAATTTCAAATTTCAAAAATTTGTAGGGCAAAAAAATAATTTATTCAAAGTTGGAGGGGGTTGCCCCCAGCTGCCCACCATGTAGCTCCATCTCTGATGTCTATTATGTGCTCAACTAAGCAGTTTATACAGTAACTACACTATATAATAGGGATAGTTAGTGTAATTAACCCATATATAAATAAAAAAACCTAGTGAAAAACCTACAAATAAACATGTGGATTATATGGGCTTAAATGCAGTAAAGTCAATTGCATGAGTGTAATAAGATTTTTTTGCCCTTCATTTTGTTAACATTTTGATTTTTCAACTTTAACGTTTTCCCCTCCATTCAAGCATATTTCAGACAATTAGTTACATGGCTAAATGTATTGTTGGGCAAGGATCTTTTCGAGCAATCTTATAGGTAATTTTATTCTTGGTTTACATCGAAAGTTCATTATATTACTGTATTATGCATATTGTAATGGGTTCACTTATCAACTTCAGTTATTTGAATCTCTTTACGTTATCCAGAAAAAAATACTTAAAGACTGGTGAGATAGTTGCAATAAAGAAGATTCTTCTTGATCATTCAAATGTTGAATCCTACAAGCAATGATTTTTTTCAACAACTGAAAAGGATGATCTTTACATCAATTTAGTCTGTGAGTATATACGTGGAATGGTTTATCATGTGATCAAACCCTATAATAAGTTGAACCAGAGGATGCCACTGATTTATGCGAAGTCGTACACTTACCGGGTATTTTTATTTCTAATAGATATCCTAGATATGTATGTGATCTAGGCACTATGGTGGTGATTGTGATAAGCTTCTCATTGATGTTAAAGGTACTATGTTTCCTCTGTTGCAAACTACAGTGTAAGTCATGGCTTAGATTGTGGCTTTTGCGCTCATAAATGTTGAAGTGTGTTGAACTTTGTGTTGAAATTATGATCTAATGCTCGTTCTTAATTTTATGATAATATTTATGAGTCTATAAATTTAATATTACTTCGAACTATGTCACTCATGATAGTTTTTATTATATTACGTTATTATCACTTATGGAGGAATCTTACACTTTTTTGTGCCACGTGAGCCTATGATTACAATTTTTAAATAAACATACCTGACCATTGTCTAGGAGGTGAACATTGTTGGAGAAAATCTATTATGTAGTTTTTGGCAGATCTTCAGAACATTATTTCACATTCATGATGGTCTTCAAGTTGGCCACAGGGACATAAATGCCTCAGAATATGTTGGTAGGCTCATGTTAAATTATATGCTTATTGATCTGTATTTGCTTTTTACATCTCTTATATTACTTTCAGAAGCTTGTGTACCCCTAAGAAGGTTAGACACCAAAAAAATATTTCTCAAGGTATAAAATTACTCTTGGATGTTTTGTGCCAAGTAGATTAAAAAAATCATTTATGTACCCTCTTATTATATAATGAAAGAAACTATATGAATGAACACAATAATCTGATATTAATCATAAGTAATCCAATGTATTATTAACTAGAGAGATGATGGGTGAGTTTATTATTGATACTACAATGCATCGCTAAATATTTCTGCAGCTATGAAAATAGATAAAACAATACCACATTAACTGTCAAAATCTTGCACTCTAAATCGTAAGCACAACCAATTTACAAAGAAAACAGAGATCCCACTTACGGTTTCATCCATAAGTCACTATTTCTAAACTCATCCTAATTTTAACAATGGCTACAGAAACCCACTAATTCTCCAATTGGTAGCATTAAAATTTACTAGTGTGACTTTTATCATTTAATTATTCACTAGTTTGATTTGTTTTGCGAATCAAGAAATGTCACGCCCCGAACCTCGGGACCATGACAACCACCACAAGCTTCTGAGAACATCCCAAAAGCCTGCAAGGCTTGCCTATTAACAACACTGGTATAGAGCATCTATACCTAATAATTATTATAAATGAATCAATACTACTAACTAAAATGGAATTTCTCAAGGATAACTCAATTCTCCAAAATAATTGAAAAAAATCTCCCATACAACCAAATCAGTGCGAGTTTGATAAATAAACCTCTAAATCAAATAATCCAAAATCAACAAGTCTAATATTCTCGAATAAAACTAAATGCAATATAAATACTAAGTTGAGCTCCTCATGACTTGATCAATCTACGCAAAAAAAAATCTCCTCTTCACTAATCCTGGATATCTGAAAAAGAATATTAATAAAAGAATGAGCTCGGCGGCCCAGTAAACAATTCCATCACTCAACCAGTCGGACCAAGCAAGCATCAAAATAATATTTTAATTTTCTCAAGAGTACACAATAAGGTCACACATAATTTTCACTAGAAATTCACTTTAAAAGAATAATATTTGATGAAATCAATTTAAAAGAAATTTCAAATCTCCACACACAATTCACCATGTAAAACCAACATATAAGACAACCATGGTCAGGGACAGGTTTAACCCCCGTCTTAGGTCCTGGTACAGGCATAACCCCTCTGTACTGGGTCCTGGTATAGGCATAACCCCCCATATACTGGGTCCTGGTATAGGCATAACCCCCCTATACTGGGTCACTGACCAACACTCACATACTCGGTTGCCCATCTCCTATTCCGGAATAGTCAATGATGTAATGGTCTCACAATGGGTTTTAAAAACCACCTCCACAATAATCACATTCACAAAACCACATTTGAATCACATACAAAAATCACATTTTTCACCTTCCAAATTCAAGTTCAAGAAAAATCAAATCGTTTAACTTTTCCACAAATCCATACATATATATGAGCATGCTTGACCCAAGTTCTAAAACACACACGCACACAAAAATACTACATACATAATTTTATATAACTAGAAGAGTGAAGAATAACTTACCTCGTTCATCCAACCCTAAGCTATCTTATGTACTTGCTACGAGTTTCTTGGTTCGTCTCCAGTCAAATCTAAATAATTAAAGCAGTGAATCAATAATAATTAAACATGAACGAGATCTTAAATTGTGTGCTCAACAATTAACTCTATTAACTAACTATTTTACGTGTATCCTTAATCCATAAATTGAAATATAAGTCATCAGACTAGGCTTCTGCCGATTCAATCTTTCCTTTCTAGCTTCTGTTTACAACTACTAATAGTAAATAAAAAAATTGGGCTAACCATCTTGATTATTAACCTATAATGTATTTCTAAATACTCCAAGAGGTTCCGTTATTTGCACATGACCAACACTTTTCATATAGAATACAAAATTTTCACCTGTAAGTATAGTAAAAATTTATGCATCTAAATCCCATCACTTTCTTCATTAATGTCGGTCACAACTTCCTTCCCAAGACAAATATAATTTTATCCCCCTCAATCTCTTGATTAACATCACAATTGGGATCAGTGAAATCATCATATATAAACAATTTTTCTAATTATAATATCCATAACAGCCAACGGGCCTAACATGATAATCAATAACAATGAAGAAATTTCTCAGAATTTTCACCGCCTAATACCCACGGTTGTGCTCTTTGGTTATGAATTTAATTTGCCGTCGATTAATTAATGGTTTATCTAATCTAAAATTCAAAGACTTGGTACCCATAAACTGACCTTCTGTCAATGGTGATTTTTCTTTCTGCCGTCTTCCTTCTCTAAATTTGCTGCCAAAGTAATATGTCTCTCTCCTAATAGGTTCAGAATTTTCTATTTATATTACTCAAGTATATTTACACTAAAACACTCTCAAGTTTTAGAAATTAAAATTTAAGTCCCACCCTAAGATTTTACCACAAGAAAACAATATACTAGCCTATATCTATATATATATACATATATATATATATACACATAAATAGGTACTTATGATATTTAACTAGCACTAATAGATATTTGTAGGGCATTACAAGAAAAGTCCCTTGTTTGTGTTAAGATCACCATGTAAGGAAATCGACTAGTTTTTCGAAAGTTCACCACATATGTCCTCAATGTGTAGTAAATTTAACTGGAACACAATAAATGATTCTTTTGAAAAGAAAAAAAAGAGCAAAGTAAAGGAAATGTTTGCATCTAACGTAGATAATATAATTAATAATATTTTTATGAAAAATTGTTTGGAACATTATAGTTTAAAGAAACAAATTTTCAGTCCAATGTTAGCACTGAAAGAATGAAATAAAGAAGCAAATTTGACAACATATAGATTACAGAAATTGGTGTGAAAGATGAGAAAATAAATTAGCAAACTTTAGCAAATGAAATTTTTAACAAAAAACTATAAATGCACCTAAGTAAAAAAATTTATAGTAAACATGTTATGTAATATCACGTGCAATGCATGTGTGAAAAAGGTGCACATGCAAATTCAATATTAATACACTAATAGTAAAATAAATGTTATACATTACCACATACAAATCAGTATAAAAAAGTTCCGAGTGCAAAAAACGTTGTTTTGAAATGGAAATTTATTCTTGATACACTAACTTTACTGATTTGTTTTCTCTCTCAAGTGAATTTTTAGTGCCGTTAATTTATTTGTTTGATTATTTATATCTTTTTTGTTACAATCAAGATATATTCAATAATTAGAGAGATAAGAATAAATTATTCGATTCTTTTAAAATTTTGGGGATTAATAAGTATTTTCAATTTGGAAGAATTGAAGAACCCTAAAAAGACGTCTTAGCGAGCAAATGAGTTTATTTGGAAGATGTTTAAATTTTTAGATAAAAATGGGTAATCTAATTTTTTTAACGTATGCCACGTGTTCACGGGATGGTTTTCTAATGAAAAATCACTACTTTAGCGGCAAAGAAATTATTCCACAAATATCCTCATCTGAAAGAACTGTTTTGCCTTTAAAAACCGTACATGCATAACATTTGATTGAATCCTGATAGAATATTTTGCGGGGATATGCAGATATATAAAAAGGAGCAAACCCCCCTGTGTACTTTAGGATGTTAAGGTCAAAAAATAAAATATCTCTACAAAAGTGTGGAAACATGCATAGTTTGTTTTGTTTTTCTTCAGTAGTGCGAATAAATGAGACCATGTGAATGGAACCAATAGCTTAATATGGAATATATTTAATTTAAAGGATTTATTTGTATCCAGAGAGATAAAGGGTGGGTTCATGTTCAATAGTAAAACACATCCCTAACGATTTTTGTAGTTACATCATATATAGACAAGGCCATATTAGCAGTCAAATCATGCACTCTAAATCATGTACAAGTAAATTACATAGAGAACAGAGATCCCACTATGATTTCATCCATAAATCACTATTCCTGAACTCATCCTAATTTTGACAAGGACTACATCGCCTCACTCTTTCCCCATTTGTCAGCACTAACAATGCTACATAACCCCACTTTTTCTCCAATTGTCAGCACTAAAGTTCACTAGTATGATTTTTGCTAGTTAATTTTTCACTAGTCTAATATTTTTTTACGAATCAAGAAAAGTAACTGAATTTTATTTAGAGCTCCTCTATAAGGAAATCAAATAGTTTTTACTAAGTTCACTCACAAGCAAATATCTTTGGAATAAGACTTTGGTATTTCCATCCCATATTCGCTACTCAACTAATTTAATTTAGTTTAATGTATCATTGTGATTGTATACACAAAGCAATACAAATGTGATGAATTGTTGACGTGCAACTATGCCTATCTTGAAATGATTTCTATAGAAGATGTTTTAGGAGAGTTTCTTAAGCATTATTTTTGGGAAGAGAAAATACTTTATATGTACATAATTTTAATAAAAGGACTGAAATAAGGAAAAATATGCAATTTAAAAAATGATTGAGGAAATTGGTGTAAAATGAAAAAGAAATCTGACATCTATAGCCCTTACAATTGTTGTATGAAAATGCAAATGAGACACGGGTAGTGATTTATTAGATAAAGAATACATATAATGATTTTCACGTGCAAAGAAAAGCACGAATACCGCACGTGAGAAAAATATGGCATCCATCTACAATCTTGTTATGTTAATTTATAGATTGTGAATTACATTTGCATTCTCTGTTATTTGAAAAATTACATTCACCTCCTCAGGTTTTTTGGTCAAAGAAAAATTGGTGACCGAGGTAAGGGCAAGGAAATTAAAAAATATGCTTTGATGATTTCAGCAATTTACTATTGTTTTCTAGTTTAATGGGGCAATTATATGAGGGGTGTCTATTATGTGCTCAAAATTAGCGGGTTATACCATAGAGACATTATATAATAGGGATAGTTAGTGTACTTAACCCATATATAAATGAAAAACCCACTGAAGAAACCCACAAATAAACATGTGGATTTTATGGGCTTAAGAGATGTAAATTCAATTGCATGAGTGTAATGAGATTTTTTTGGTCCTTCATTTTGTTAATATTTTGATTTGCCAAATTTGACATTTTCCCCTCCAATCAAGCATATTTCAGAGAATTAGTTACATATCTAAACGTATTGTTGGGCAAGGATCTTTTCGAGCAGTCTTATAGGTAATTTTTTTCTGGGTTCAGATTGAAAGTTCATGATACTTCTGTATTATGTATATTGTGATGGAATCGCTTATCAACTTAAGTTATTTGAATCTCTTTACGTTATCCAGAAAAAATAATTAAAAACTGGTGAGACAGTTGTAATAAAGAAGATTCTTCACGACAAGAGATGCAAGAATCGGAAGTTACAAACAATGTGTCTTCTTGACCATCCAAATGTTGAATCCTACCAGCATTGCTTTTTTCAACAACCGAAAAGGATGATCTTTACATCAATTTAGTCTTTGAGTATGTACGTGAAATGGTTCATCGAACACTATAATAAGTTGAACCAGAGGACGCCAATTGATTTATGCGAAGTTGTACACTTACAAAGTATTTTTATTTCTAATACATATCTTAGCACTGTATATGGTCTAGGCATCCTGGTAGTGATTTTGATAAGGTTCTCGTGGATGCTAAAGGTACTGTGTTTCCTCGGTTGCAAACAACAGTATAAATCATGGCTTAGATTGTGGCTTTTGCGCTCATCCATGTTGAAGTGTGTTTAACTTTGAGTTGAAATTAGCATCTAATGCTCGTTCTTCATTGATATCGAATTCTTTTGTTGCAATACTTTCTTCCATTTTAATTATGATAATATTTATGAGTCGATAAATTGAATATTACTTGGAACTATGTCACACATTATCGTTTCTATTCTATTATGTTATTATCACTTACAGAGGAATCTTACACTTTTTTCTGCTGCATGAGCCAATGATTACTGTTTTTAAATAAACATACCTGACGCTTGTCTAGGAGGTCAACATTGTTGGAGAAAATTTAATGTTGTAGTTTTTGGCAGATTTTTAGAACATTATTTTATATTCATGGTGGTCTTCGAGTTGGCCACAGGGACATAAATGCCTCAGAATATGTTGGTATGCTCATGTTAAATTATATGCTTATTTCTCCTTATTTTGGTCTTACATCTCTTATATTACTTTTCGAAGCTTGTGTACCCTAAGTTGGTTTGAGGCCAAAAAAATATTTCTCAAGGTATAGAATACTCTCGGATGTGTTATGCCAATTAGATAATAAAAATTATGTATGTACCATCTTATGATATAATGAAAGAAACCATATGATTGAACGCAATAGTCTCATATTGTCACACCCCAAGCCCACGAGTCCATTGGACCAAAGAAGTCCCATCGAACCCATTGAGTGTAACTTTGAGTTGGGCATTTGACGTACGGCCCAAAATGGATATCCGTTAGTACACTTGAATCTTAGGGTTCTCTTTATAAACTATTCCATTTTTACTCTATTTCCCGATGTGGGATCATTACAATCACCCCCCCTTCGAGGAGCGACGTCCTCGTCGTGACGTGACTCAGTCCAAGATCCGTCACCAGGCATTAGGACACTAGCAGTGGCTCCCACAGGCTCAAGAGGTGGTTCCCAAAACCTGTAGCACTTTGCCCCGTGTAGCACTTAGCTCCTGGTATTTCGGCTGGTGGATGGCTCTGATACCATTTGTCACTCCCCGAGCCCATGAGCCCGTTGGACCAGAGATGTCCCATCGAACCAACTTAGCGTAACCTTGAGTTGGGTATTTGAAGTATGACCCAAAATGGATATCCATTATTACACTTGAATCCTAGGGTTCTCATTAAAAACTATTCCATTTTTTCTCTATTTCCTGATGTGGGATCATTACAAATAGGGAATCATAAGCAATCCAATGTATTAGTAACTAGGAAGATGAAGGGTGCGTTCATTATTGATTTTACAACACATCGCTAACTATTTATGCGGCTACGTAAATAGATAAAACAATACCACATCAACAGTCAAATCTTGCACTCCAAAATCATTAACACAGCTAAATTACAAAGAAAATGAAGATCCCACTTACGGTTTCATCCATAATTCACTATTTCTGAACTCATCCTAATTTTAACAATGGCTACAGACCTCCACAATTTCTCCAATTGTCAGCATTAAAATCTACTTGTGTGATTTTTATCCTTTAATTATTCACTAGTTTGATTAGTTTTGCAAAGCAAGAAAAGTAACTGATTTTTGTTAAGACCTCCATGTAAGGAAATCGACTAGTTTTTACTAAGTTCACCACATATGTGCTCAATGTGTAGTAAATTTAACTGCAACACAATAAATGATTCTTTGGGGGGGGGGGGGGGGGGGGGGGGAGGAGAACAAATTAAAGTAAAGGAGATGTATGCAACAAATATAGATAATTTAATTTGATAATGTTTTTATGAAAAAAAAAATCGAACAATATATTTTAAAGAGACAAATTTATAGTCCAAGGTTAGACTGAATGAATGAAATAAACAAGCAAATTTGATGACATATAGATATAGAAATTGGTGTGGAATATAAGAAAATAAATTAGGAAACTTTACAAGAAAATATAAATGCGCCTAAGTTAAAAAAAATTACAGCGAAAATGTTATATATTATCACGTGCAATGCATGTGTGAAAAATGTGCACATGCAAATTCAATATTGATACACCAATAGTAAAATAAATGTTATACATTATCACATGCAAAGTAGTATAAGAAAGTTCCCAGTGACAAAAAAATCTTTTGACTTGCAAATTCATTCTTGATGCACTAATTTTACTGATTTGTATTCTCTCTCAAGTGAATTTTCAGTGCCGTCAGTTTATATGTTTGATTATTTATATCTTATTTATTACAATCAAGATATATTCCAACATTAGAGAGATAAGAAAAAATTATTCAATTCTTTTAAAATTTTGGGGATTAATTAGGTGTTGAAGTGTTTTTAATTTGGAAGAAATGAAGAACCCTAAAAAGACATCTTAGAGAGCAAACGAGTTTATTTGGAAGATTTTTAACTTTTTACATAAAAACAGGTTGATCTAATTTTTTAACGTATGCCACATGTTTGTAGGATGGTTTCCTATGGAAAATTACTACTTTAAAGGCAAAGCAATTTTCCACAAAGATCCTCACCTGAAAGGACTGTTTTGCCCTTAAAAATTGTACATGCATGACATTTGATTGAATCCTGATAGAATATTTTGTGGGGCTATATTGATATATACGAAAAAGCAAACCCCCATGTACTTTGGGAGGTTAAGTGCAAAAATTAAAATTTCTCTAAAACAGTGTGGAAACACGCATAGTTTGTTTGGTTTTCCTTCAGCAATGCGAATAAATGAGACCATATTAATGAACTCTATAGTTTAATTTGAAATATATATAATTTAAAGTATTTATTTGTAACAAGAGATATAAAGGGTGGGTTCATGTTTAATAGTAAAATACACTCCTAACTATTTTTGCAGTTACATCATATATAGACAAGGCCATATCAACAATCAAATCATGCATTCTAAATCATATAAATTACAAAGAGAATAGAGATCCCACTACGATTTCATCTATAAATCACTATTTCTGAACTCATCCTAATTTTGACAATGACTACATAACCTCACTCCTTCCCCAATTGTCAGCACTAACAATGACTACAAAACCCCATTTGTCTCCAATTGTCAGCACAAAAGTTCCCTAGTATGATTTTATAAGTAACTTTTTCACTAGTCTAATATTTTTTTACGAATCAAGAAGAGTAACTGAATTTTATTAAGATCTCCTCTATGAGAAAATCGAATAGTTCTTACTAAGTTCACTCACTAGCAAAGATCTTTGGAATGAGATTTTTGTATTTCCATCTCATATTCGCTACTCAACTAATTTAATTTAGTTTAATGTATCGACATGATTGCAGACCCAAAGCAATACACATTTGATGAAACGTAGATGTGCAACTATGCCTATCTTGAAATGATTTCTATAGAAAGTTAAGTAGAGATATTTTAGGAGAGTTTCTTAAACAATATTAATTCTTTTGAAGAGAAAATACTTTAGAAGTACATAATTTTAATAGAAGGACTGAAAGAAAGAAAAAAAATGCAATATACAAAATGATTGAGAAAATTGGTGTAAAATTACAAAAAAACTCTAACAACTTTAGCTCATAAAATTGTAGAAAGAAAAAGAAAACGGGTAGTGATTTCTTAGATAAAGAATATTGCATGCATATTGTGATTATTACGTGCAAAGAAATGCACGAATACCGCACGTGGGAAAAATATGGACATCCATCTACAATCTTATTACATTAATTTACAGATTGAAAATTAAATTTGCATTCTCTTTAATTTGAAAAAGTGTGTTCACCTCCTAATATTTTTTCGTCAAAGAAAAAGGAGTGACCGAGGTAAGGGCAAGGAAATTAAAAAATAATCTTTGATGATTTCAGCAATTTACTTACGCTTTCTAATTGAATGAGGCGGTTATATGAGGGGTGTCTGTTATGTGCTCAAAAAAATTGGGTTGTACTGTAAATACACTATATAATCGGGATAGTTAGTGTAATTAACCCATATATAAATGAAAAACCTAGTGAAAAACCCACAAATAAACATGTGGATTGTATGGGCTTAAGTGCAGTAAAGTAAATTGCATGAGTGTAATGAGATACTTTTGTCCTTCATTTCGTTAACATTTTGATTTGCCAACTTGGACATTTTCCCCTCCATTCAAGCATATTTCAGACAATTAGATACATCGCTAAACATATTGTTGGGCATGAATCTTTTAGAGCAAACTTATAGGTAATTTTTTTCAACAACGCATTAGTAACTAGAGAGATGAAGGGTGCGTTTATAATGGATAGTACAACGCATCGCTAAATATTTCTGCAGGTACATAAATAGATTAAACAATACCATATTAACTGTCAAATCTTGCACTCTAACTTATAAGCACATCTAAATTACAAAGAAAACAGATATCCCACTTACAGTTTAATCCATAAGTCACTATTTCTGAACTCATCCTAGTTTTAACAATGGCTACAGAAACCCACTAATTCTCTAATTGTCAGCAATAAAATTTGCTAGTGTGATTTTTATTCTTTATTTATTCTCTAGTTTGATTTGTTTTGCGAATCAAGAAATGTTACTTGTTTATGTTAAGATCACCTTGTAAGGAAATCGACTAATTTATAGAAATTTAACTGCAACACAATAAATGATTCTTTGGAGAGAAAAAAAAAAGAACAAAGTAAAGGAGATGCATTCAACTAACATAGATAATTACATTTCATAATATTTTATGAAATATTTTTTGGAACAATATATTTTAAATGGACAAATTTACAGTGCAAGGTTTGAACTGAAAGAATGAAATAAAGAAGCAAATTTGACGACATATAAATTACAGAAATTGGTGTGAAAGATAAGAAAATAAATTAGGAAACTTTAGCAAATTGAGTTTTTAACAAGAAAATATAAATGCGCCTAAGTTAAAAAAAAATTAAACCAAACATTTTATATATTATCACGTGCAATGCACATGTGAAAATTATGCACATGCAAATTGAATATTGATACACTAATAGTAAAAAAAAATGTTATACTATATCACATACAAAGTAGTATAAGAAAGTTCAGAGTGACAAAAAATTGTTTTCACATGCAAATTTTTTCTTGATACACTAATTTTATTGATTTGTATTCTCTCTAGTGAATTTTCAGTGCCTTTAATTTATTTGTTTGATTATTTATATCTTTTTTTATTACAATCAAGATATATTCAATAATTAGAGAGATAACAATAAATTAGTCGATTCTTTTAGAATTTTGGGGATTAATAAGTATTTTCAATTTGGAAGAAATGAAGAACCCTAAAAAGATGTCTTAGGGAGCAAATGAGTTTATTTGGAAAATGTTTAATTTTAAAGATAAATGGGTTGATCTAATTTTTTTAACGTTTGGCACGTGTTTGTAGGATGGTTTTCTAGCGGAAAATCACTTCTTTAATGGCAAAGAAATTATTCCACAAAGATCCTTACCTGAAAGGACTATTTTGCCCTTAAACACCGTACATGCATGACATTTGATTGAATCCTGGTATAATATTTTGCAGGGAAATTAAATGCTGATATATAAGAAAGAGCAAACCCCCGTGTACTTCAGGAGGTTACGTGCCAAAACTAAAATTTCTTTGCGGAACTGTGGAAACATGCATAGTTTGTTTGGTTTTTCTTCAGCAATGCGAATAAATGAGACCATATGAATGAACCCAATAGTTTAATATGAAATATATATAATTTAAAGTATTTGTTTGTAACCAAAGGGATAAAGGGTGGGCTCATGTTTAGTTGTAAAACACTTCCCTAACTATTTTTGTAGTTACATCATATATACACAAGGCCATATTAATAGGCAAATCATGCATTATAAATCATATACAAATAAATTACATAGAGAACAAATATCCCACTACGATTTCATCCATAAATCACTATTTCTGAACTCATCCTAATTTTGACAATGACTACATAATCTCACTCTTTGTCCAATTGTCAGCACTAACAATGACTACATAACCCCACTTTTTCTCCAATTGTCAGCACTAAAATTCACTGGTATGATTTTTACAAGTTAAGTTTTCGCTAGTCTAATACTTTTTTACGAATCAAGAAGAGTAACTGAATTTTATTAATAGCTCCTCTATAAGGAAATCGAATTATTTATCACTATGTTCACTCACTAGGAAAGATCTTTGGAATGAGATTTTTGTATTTCCATCTCATATTTGCTACTCAACTAATTTAATTTAGTTTAATGTATCGACATGATTGTATACACAAAGCTATACACATGTGATGAAATGTAGATGTGCAACTATGCCTATCTTGAAATGATTTCCACAGAAAGTTAAGTAGAGATATTTTAGGAGAGTTTCTTAAGCAATATTAATTATTTTGAAGAGAAAATACTTTAGATGTACATAATTTTAATAGGACTAAAATAAGGGAGGAAAACACAATTTTAAGAATGATTGAGAAAATTGGTGTAGAATTATAAAAAAAATAAAAAATTTGACGACTTTAGTTCATAAAATTGTAGAAAGAAAATGGAAAGGGGTAGTGATTTATTAGATAAAGAATATCGCATGCATACTATGATTATCACGTGCAAAGAAAAGCATGAATACCGCACGTGGGAAAAATATGGACATCCATCTACAATCTTATTACATTGATTTATAGATTGCAAATTACATTTGCATTTTCTTTAATTTGAAAAACTGAGTTCACCTCCTCAGATTTTTTTGTCAAAGAAAAATGGGTGACTAAGGTAAGGCCAAGGAAATTAAAAAATATTTTTTGAAGATTTCAGCAATTTACTTTCGTTTTCTATTTGAATGGGGCGGTTATATGAGGGGTGTCTGTTTTGTGCTAAAAAAGGGGGGGTTTTACTGTAAATACACTATATGATCGGGATAGTTAGTATAATTAACCCATTTATAAATGAAAAACCTAGTGAAAAACCCAACTAATAAACATGTGGATTATAGGGGCTTAAGTGCAGTAAAGTTAATTGCATGAGTGTAATGAGATTTCTTTGTCCTTCATTTTGTTAACATTTTCATTCGCCAACTTTAAAATTTTCCCTCCATTCAAGCATATTTCAGACAATTAGTTCCATTGCTAAACTTATTGTTGGGCAAGGATCTTTTTGAGCAGTCTTATAGGTAATTTTTTTCTACAACACATTAGTAACTTGAGCGATTAAGGGTGAGTTTATTATTGGTACTACAACGCATCACAAAATATTTCTGCAGGTACGTAAATAGATAAAACAAGACCACATCAAATGTCAAATCTTGCACTCTAACTTATAAGCACATCTAAATTACAAAGAAAATAGAGATCCCACTTACGGTTTAATTCAGTAAACATGTTATGTAATATCACGTGCAATGCATGTGTGAAAAAGGTGCACATGCAAATTCAATATTAATACACTAATAGTAAAATAAATGTTATACATTACCACATGCAAATCAGTATAAAAAAGTTCCGAGTGCAAAAAACATTGTTTTGAAATGGAAATTTATTCTTGATACACTAACTTTACTGATTTGTTTTCTCTCTCAAGTGAATTTTTAGTGCCGTTAATTTATTTGTTTGATTATTTATATCTTTTTTTGTTACAATCAAGATATATTCAATAATTAGAGAGATAAGAATAAATTATTCGATTCTTTTAAAATTTTGGGGATTAATAAGTATTTTCAATTTGGAAGAATTGAAGAACCCTAAAAAGACGTCTTAGCGAGCAAATGAGTTTATTTGGAAGATGTTTAAATTTTTAGATAAAAATGGGTAATCTAATTTTTTTAACGTATGCCACGTGTTCGCGGGATGGTTTTCTAGCGAAAAATCACTACTTTAATGGCAAAGAAATTATTCCACAAAGATCCTCACCTGAAAGAACTGTTTTGCCTTTAAAAACCGTACATGCATAACATTTGATTGAATCCTGATAGAATATTTTGCGGGGATATGCAGATATATAAAAAGGAGCAAACCCCCCGTGTACTTTAGGATGTTAAGGTCAAAAAATAAAATATCTCTACAAAAGTGTGGAAACATGCATAGTTTGTTTTGTTTTTCTTCAGTAGTGCGAATAAATGAGACCATATGAATGGAACCAATAGCTTAATATGGAATATATTTAATTTAAAGGATTTATTTGTATCCAGAGAGATAAAGGGTGGGTTCATGTTCAATAGTAAAACACATCCCTAACTATTTTTGTAGTTACATCATATATAGACAAGGCCATATTAGCAGTCAAATCATGCACTCTAAATCATGTACAAGTAAATTACATAGAGAACAGAGATCCCACTATGATTTCATCCATAAATCACTATTTTTGAACTCATCCTAATTTTGATAAGGACTACATCGCCTCACTCTTTCCCCATTTGTCAGCACTAACAATGCTACATAACCCCACTTTTTCTCCAATTGTCAGCACTAAAGTTCACTAGTATGATTTTTGCTAGTTAATTTTTCACTAGTCTAATATTTTTTTACGAATCAAGAAAAGTAACTGAATTTTATTAAGAGCTCCTCTATAAGGAAATTTAATAGTTTTTACTAAGTTCACTCACTAGCAAATATCTTTGGAATGAGATTTTTGTATTTCCATCTCATATTTGCTACTCAACTAATTTAATTTAGTGTAATGTAGCAACGTGATTGTATGCACAAAGCAATACATATGTGATGAAATGTAGACGTGCAACTATGCCTATCTTGAAATGATTTCTATAGAAGATATTTTAGGAGAGTTTCTTAAGCATTATTCTTTGGAAGAGAAAATACTTTAGAAGTACATAATTTTAATAGAAGGACTGAAATAAGGAAAAAATTGCAATTTAAAAAATGATTGAGAAAATTTGTGTAAAATAAAAACAAAATCTGACAACTATAGCTCTTAAAATTGTAGTAGGAAAACACAAATGAGACACGGGTTGTGATTTATTAGATAAAGAATATCGCATACATATTATGATTTTCACATGCATAGAAAAGCACGAATACCGCACGTGAGAAAAATATGGACATCCATCTACAATCTTATTACATTAATTTATAGATTGAGAATTACATATGCATTCTCTTTAATTTGAAAATTTACATTCACCTCCTCAGGTTTTTTGGTCAAAGAAAAATGGGTGACCAAGGTAAGGGCAAGGAAATTAAAAAATATGCTTTGATGATTTCAGCAATTTACTATCGTTTTCTAATTGAATGGGGTGATTATATGAGGGGTGTCTATTATGTGCTCAAAATTTGCCGGTTATACTGTAAACACATTATATAATAGGGATAGTTAGTGTAATTAACCCATATATAAATGAAAAACCCAGTGAAAAAACCCACAAATAAACATGTGGATTTTATGGGCTTAAATGATGTAAATTCAATGGCATGAGTGTAATTAGATTTTCATGTCCTTCATTTTGTTAATATTTTTATTCGCCAACTTTAACATTTTCCCCCCCATTCAAGCATATTTCAGAGAATTATTTACCTATCTAAACTTATTGTTGGGCAAGGATCTTTTTGAGCAGTCTTATAGGTAATTTTTTTCTTGGTTTAGATTGAAAGTTCATGATACTTCTATATTATGCATATTGTAATGGGATCACTAATCAACTTAAGTTATTTGAATCTCTTTACGTTATCCAGAAAAAATACTTAAAGACTGGTGAGACAGTTGCAATAAAGAAGATTCTTCACGACAATAGATGCATGAACCGGGAGTTACAAACAATGTGTCTTCTTGACCATCCAAATGTTGAATCCTACAAGCATTGCTTTTTTCAACAACCGAAAAGGATGATCTTTACATCAATCTAGTCTTTGAGTATGTACGTGAAATGGTTCATCGTGTTATCAAACACTATAATAAGTTGAACCAGAGGACGCCAATTGCTTTATGCGAAGTTGTACACTTGCCAAATATTTTTATTTCGAATACATATCTTAGCATTGTACATGGTCTAGTCATCATGGTAGTGATTTTGATAAGCTTCTCGTGGATGCTAAAGGTACCACGTTTCCTCGGTTGCAAAACAACAATATAAATCATGGCTTAGATTGTGGCTTTTGCGCTCATCCATGTTGAAGTGTGTTAACTTTGTTTTGAAATTAGCATCTAATGCTCGTTCTTCATTAACATCGAATTCTTTTGTTGCAATACTTTCTTCCATTTTATGATAATATTTATGAGTCGATAAATTTAAAATTACTTGGAACTATGTCACACGTTATCGTTTTTATTCTATTATGTTATTATCACTTATAGGAATCTTACACTCTTTTGTGCTGCATGAGCCTATGATTACTATTTTTAAATAAACATACATGACGCTTGTCTAGGAGGTCAACATTGTTGGAGAAAATTTAATTTTGTAGTTTTTGGCAGATTTTCAAAACATTATTTTATATTCATGGTGGTCTTCAAGTTGGCCAAAGGGACATAAATGCTTCAGAATATGTTGGTATGCTCATGTTAAATTATATGCTTATTGCTCCTTATTTTGTTTTTATATCTCTAATATTACTTTTCTAAGCTTGTGTGCCCTAAGTTGGTTTGACGCCAAAAAAATATTTCTCAAGGTATAGAATACTCTCGGATGTGTTATGCCAATTAGATAATAAAAATCATGTATGTACCATCTTATGATATAATGAAAGAAACCATATGATTGAACGCAATAGTCTGATATTGTCACACCCCAAGCCCACGAGCCCATTGGACCAGAGAAGTCCCATCGAACCCATTGAGTGTAAATTTGAGTTGGGCATTTGAAGTACGGCCCAAAATGAATATCCATTGTTACATTTGAATCCTAGGATTCTCTTTATAAACTATTCCATTTTTCGTCTATTTCCCGATGTGGGATCAGTACAGATACGAATCATAAGTAATCCAATGTCTTAGTAACTAGGGAGATGAAGGGTGAGTTTATTATTGATATTACAACACATCGCTAAATATTTATGCAGTTACGTAAATAGATAAAACAATACCACAGTCAAATCCTGCACTCTAAATCATAAACACAGCTAAATTACAAACACTACTACAAAAATACACTATTACAGCACACCTATTACAGCGGTTTTGCCAAAACCGTCGAACGGAGGCCCCTATTACAGCGGTTCGCAACTAACCGCTGTAATAGAGAACCTATTACAGCGGTTTTTTTGTGAACCGCTGTAATAGTTTAGTGTAATAAGCCTATTACAGCGGTTTTCAAAAAAATCGTTGTAACAGGTGTGTACCTATTACAGCGGTTCACATGAGAACCGCCTTAATGGGTCATTAAAAATAAACCCAACCCCCCACTCCATTTCATCTCTCTCTATAGCTCGTCTCTCTCTCTCACTACCACCACCCCTTTCATTTCATCTCTCTCTAGCTCCTCTCTCTCTCTCACTACCACCACCAACGCCGCCACCATCACCAACGTCGTCGTTTACCGCCGCCGACATTACCTCCACTGTGTACTGCCGCCACGCTCTCCTCCTTCCACGACCACCACCAGCCGCGCTCTCTGCCGTCACACTAACACTTCAGATCTGTTAACGTGGTCGGAAGTTCCGCCGGCCGGAGCTGCTGCTTTCGCCACCGCCGAAACTTGCAGAAACCCTTCAATTCCTCGCCGTTCGTCAACAAAGGTATGTTTCGCTCTCATTTATCTTCAATTTTTGTTTTAATAAATACATTTTTGTTGTCCTTAATTTAATGCTGAATGATAGTTTAATGGTTTATCTTTTACAGAAAGTCAATTTATATGCAGATTTACTCGCATTCGTGATATTGATTTAGGTTTTATTGCAAATTTTGGATAATTTTTGAAACCTGTGAATGTGTAGGCCTATTTTTGAATTGCAGATTTGTGCTTAACTTTGTGTTTTGGTTGAAAGTTTTCGGTGTATTATATAGTAAAGTGCACGAATGTTGATAAAAGGTCGAGAATTTTGTAGATTTAGTTTAATTAGACATTAGAAACTTTATTTGGAAGAGAAAGACGAAATCATTTCGATAATATGAGGATGAGTATTGGAAATTAAGTTCTGAATGTGTAAAATTGTGAAGTTTGCTATAATTTGGGGTCCTATGTGCTAATGCATGGTAGAAATGGAATTGTTGGATGATAGGCTGTATCTCGAGTTTCATATGACCTGCGTAAAATTGAGTTGAGAATGTGTATGTAGCTACAATGTTTGGAAGTCGTTTATTTTTCTTCGATTAGATGAGATTTCGGAATAGGCGGTTGTAGAAGCATGTATTTGAGACTATTCTGTGGCTTTCAGAATTATCTGATTATTATTTTTTGTCCAATTTTGTTTACGGTTTTTGTTTCGTTGAGGAAATTTATCGAACGCTTTTTGTGGATTTGTACGTTTTCAGGCATGTTGTGCTTCTAGCAGAGGTGGCCAAACTGCTTCCTAAGAATCGCCTACTCTCGGAAGTAAGTTATCCGTATATGTATCGGTGTGCATAGTTAAGGTTACTGATTTTGTGTTGTCTGTTTTATTAATTAAGTGATGTTGCATTTGTGATTAGAGTTTTCTTTTTGATTTGGTGTTGGAGTTCATTATTCATTTAAATGACTGAGAAATTATGAGTGTTGTGGTTTTTCTGAGTGGCGAAGCTCAATCACGAACAAAATTGATATTATGATGTTATGTTTTGGTTGGATAAATACGACCGGTTACATTGATTTTTGCTTAGAAACTATTCAAATAGTGAATTGGAGTTGACATTTTTCTGAATATGTTGATTTTAAATTCGTAATGCTTTGTTTTCAATTATTTGAGGAGTGGAAGAGAATTGGAGTTGATGATTTGTTGTGGAAAAAATTGTTAGGTCCATATGCGTGGGTGAAATGTGTGCCTGGGGAACCTATACTTCCTAACCAGCCAAATGAGGGAAGTAAGCAGAGAAGGAACGAGAAGAAGAGAATCAAACAGCATCCTCATTTGTAATGGTATGTTTCTGTTTTATCCAAGTGTTGATTCCTTTTTCTTGTTATGTTTTTTTATTTGTATGAGAGCTTGAACATGTTACATTGATGTTTGATAAGAGACATATATGAATGGTTATTTGATTTACTAGTGGTTTGGAATCTTTGTCACGAGACTTTGCAATGAATCAACGATAAAAGACTACCAATGAAGGCTATGAACAAAGGCTAGTCTTTATTTATAAGATTATCTGAAAATCATAATGTTCAAGATTTATAATAATCATGTAATTGTATGAAATTTAACTTACATGGTGGTCAGGGAGGAAATAGTAGTTGTGTGTATGAAGGATATGAAAGGCAGTAGTAACTTGAGCTGTATGCAAATTTGTCGATATGAATGCAACTCTGATCCTGCTCTTCCCAAGAGGTTAAATTCAATAAATTGTTCAACGATTTGATTCAGGAGTGTATATGTTTTTTGTTTTGCATTATTCTTTTGTGGTGCAGGTCAATAATCTTGAGTTCAAAGGGAATTAATCATATTCACGATGCAAAAGAAAGATTCATTTTCTTACGGAGTTTGTTTCATTATCTTGAAATTCCAATAGTGCATTTGAATCTCTTATTTGTTTCACCTCTTTGATTTTGCAGCTAGAATTATGTTTTAGGAAGAAAAAATACTTGGTAATTTCAGTTTTCATCTTTGTCTTAACTCGTAAATTCATAAGCTTCTGTCCAAAACAAGATGATCAAGACTTAAATCCTGTCCTGTTGACTTTAATTTATTATAATCTTATTTATCTTGCTCGCTCTATTATTTTTCTAGTATATGAATTCAGTGAACTGTCCAATCTTGGTTTGATCACACAATGTACAATTTACAGATTAGTTACTGAATTCTCTTTTGCAGTGTGTTAAATTTCTGGCTGAAGAACTGGCTGAAAGAAAGCATTTGTTCTACGCTTGTCCCCAGACACTTTCTGAGACCATTTCTGCAATGGATCTTCATTCTCTTGTAGCTTATCAACCTCGTGATGCAATTTTGTCCATTTGTTTGATTGGCCTAATGATGTTTTCATTATTTATCTTTCTGAGACATAAAATGATTTTACGCCTTGTGTATTTCACATAAGAGCATGTGTAATCATTTTTAAATATTGTTTAAGATGTTTATATATCTTTGTATGGTGGCAACAAAGATTTTCCTAACATTGACACACTTATTTTGGAGACAAGAAATTTCATGGAAACATATGTATTCAGGTTTATTGCATTTTTATTCTTGATCTTATCCCTGAACAGGATGAGCTAATTTTTTTTGTAGGTTCTTTTGATTATAACTTTTTGGCTTTCCAGTTGTTCCTTAAATTAAAGTTCATGATTTGATTAAAACAAGTTTTGCTCCTTCAAGAATTTAGGTTGGACATGAAATTTAGGTTGGACATGAAATTCCAGTTGTTCCTTAAATTAAAGTTCATGATTTGATTAAAACAAGTTTTGCTCCTTCAAGAATTTAGGTTGGACATGAAATTTAGGTAAAAAATAAAATAAAAATTTACAGCCCCCTATTACAGGGGTTACAAAAAAAACCGCTGTAATAGGGTACCTACTACAGCGGTTTTTAACCGCTGTAATAGGCCTGGAACCTATTACAGCGGTACCTATTACAGCGGTTCTAAACCGTTGTAATAGGTCCAAAAAAACCGCTGTAATAGGTCATTTCTGTAGTAGTGAAAGAAAGCAAAGATCCCACATACGATTTCATCCATAATTCACTATTTCTGAACTCATCCTAATTTTAACAATGGCTACAGACCTCCACAATTTCTCCAATTGTCAGCATTAAAATGTACTTGTGTGATTTTTATCCTTCAATTATTCACTAGTTTGATTAGTTTTGCGAATCAAGAAAAGTAACTGATTTTTGTTAAGATCTCCATGTATGGAAATCGACTAGTTTTTACTAAGTTCACCACATATGTGCTCAATGTGTAATAAATTTAACTGCAACACAATAAATGCTTCTTTGGGGAGAAAAAAAGAACAAAGTAAAGGAGATGTATGCAACTAACATAGATAATTTAATTTGATAATGTTTTTTTTGAATTTTTTTCGGAACAATATATTTTAAAGAGACAAATTTATAGTCCAAGGTTAGAACTGAATGAATGAAATAAAGAAGCAAATTTGACGACATATAGATACAGAAATTGGTGTAAAATATACGAAAATAAATCAGGAAACTTTACAAGAAAATATAAATGTGCCTAAGTTAAAAAAAAATTACAGCAAACATGTTATATATTATCACGTGCAATGCACATGTGAAAAATGTGGATATGCAAATTCAATATTGATACACAAATCGTAAAATAAATGTTATACATTATCACATGCAAAGTAGTATAAGAAAGTCCCGGGTGACAAAAAAATCTTTTGACTTGCAAATTCATTCTTGATCCACTAATTTTACTGATATGTTTTCTCTCTCAAGTGAATTTTCAGTGCTGTTAATTTATTTGTTTGATTATTTATATCTTTTTTATTACAATCAAGATATATTTCGAAATTAGAGAGATACGAATAAATTATTCAATTCTTTTAACATTTTGGGGATTAATTAGGTGTTGAAGTGTTTTCAATTTGGAAGAAATGAAGAACCCTAAAAAGACATCTTAGAGAGCAAATGAGTTTATTTGGAAGATGTTTAACTTTTACATAAAAACAGGTTGATCTATTTTTTTAACGTATGCCACATGTTTGTAAGATATGGTTTCCTAGAGGAAAATTACTAATTTAAAGGCAAAGCAATTTTGCACAAAGATCCTCACCTAAAAGGATTGTTTTGCCATTAAAAACTGTACATGCATGACATTTGAACTTAATAGTTCAAATTTCTCTAAAACAGTGTGGAAACACGCATAGTTTGTTTGGTTTTCCTTCAGCAATGCGAATAAATGAGACCATATGAATGAACTTAATAGTTTAATTTGAAATATATATAATTTAAAGTGTTTCTTTGTAACAAGAGATATAAAGGGTGGGATCATGTTTAATAGTATAATAGACCCCTAACTATTTTTCCAGTTACATCATATATAGACAAAGCCATATCAACAGTCAAATCATGCACTCTAAATCATATAAATTACAAAGAGAATAGAGATCCCACTACGATTTCATCTATAAATCACTATTTATGAACTCAACCTAATTTTGACAATGACTACATAACATCACTCTTTCCCCAATTGTCAGCACTAACAATGACTACAGAACCCCATTTTTCTCCAATTGTCAGCACTAAAGTTCCCTAGTATGATTTTTGTAAGTTAATTTTTCACTAGTCTAATACTTTTTTACGAATCAAGAAGAGTAACTGAATTTTATTAAGATCTCCTCTATGTGGAAATCAAATAGTTCTTACTAAGTTCACTCGCTAGCAAATATCTTTGGAATGAGATTTTTGTATTTCCATCCCATATTCGCTACTCAACTAATTTAATTTAGTTTAATGTATCGACATGATTGTATACACAAAGCAATACACATTTGATGAAACGTAGATGTGCAACTATGCCTATCTTGAAATGATTTCTATAGAAAGTTAAGTAGAGATATTTTAGGAGAGTTTCTTAAGCATTATTCTTAATTATGAAGAGAAAATACTTTAGAAGTACATAATTTTAATAGAAGGATAGAAATAAGGGAAAAAATGAAATTTAAAAAATGATTGAGAAAATTGGTGTAAAATAAAATAAAAAATCTTACAATCATAGCTCTTAAAATTGTAGTAAGAAAACTCAAATGAGACAGGGGTAGTGATTTATTAGATAAAGAATATCGCATACATATTATGATTATCACGTGCAAAGAAAAGTACGAATACTGCATGTATGAAAAATATGGACATCATATTTTTAGATTGAAAATTACAGTTGCATTCTCTTTAATTGGAAAAATTACATTCACCTCCTCAGGTTTTTTGGTCAAAGAAAAATGGGTGACTGAGGTAAGGGCAAGGAAATTAAAAAATATTCTTTGATGATTTCAGCAATTTACTTTCATTTTCTAATTGAATGGGGCAATTATATGAGGAGTGTCTGCTATGTGCTCAAAATAAGTGGGCTATACTACAAATACAACATATAATAGGGATAGTTAGTGTAATTAACCCATATATATGAAAAACCTAGTAAAAAAACCCACAAATTAACATGTTGATTATATGGGCTTAAGGGCAATAAAGTCAATTGCATGAGTGTAGATTTTTTTGTCCTTAATTTTGCTAACATTTTGATTTTCCAACTTTAACATTTTCACCTCCATTCAAGCATATTTCAGACATTTAGTTACATGGCTAAACGTACTGTTGGGCAAGGATCTTTTTGAGTAGTCTTATGGGTAATTTTTTCTTGGTTTACATTGAAAGTTCATGTACTATTGTATTATGTATATTGTAATGGGTTCATTTATCAACTTCAGTTATTTGAATCTCTTTACTCAATAAAATAGATTATTCAGGACAAGAGATACAAGAACCGGAAGTTACAAACAATGTTTCTTCTTGACCATCCAAGTGTTGAATCCTACAAGCATTGCTTTTTTTCAACAATTGAAAAGGATGATCTTTACATCAATTTAGTCTTTGAGTATCTACATGAAACGGTTCATCGTATGATCAAACACTATAAAAAGTTGAACTAGAGGACGCCACTGATTTATTCGACGTTGTACACTTAACAGGTATTTTTATTTCTAATACATATCTTAACTCTGTATGTGGCCTACGCACTATAGTGGTGATTTTGATAAGCTTCTTATTGATGCTAAAGGTACTGTGTTTCCTCTATTGCAAACTACAGTGTAAGTCATGGCTTAGATTGTGGCTTTTGCACTCATAAATGTTGAAGTGTGTTTAACTTTGCGTTGAAATTAGGATCTTGTAACGCCCTCAAATTTAATCCTAAAGAATCCAACACGAAAGCGTCAACACGCCCTCAATTTAATCCTAAAGAATCCAACACGAAAGCGTTATCCTATCCTTACAGAAGTACAAACCAAATTCTGGACACAATTAAACAATTCATCTTATCGGGTCACAACCTCAATACATCAACTAAATAGCTATGCGAACTTAATATACATGAGTCAATCTACATCATTCACCTCTAGGATAGTCCGAGTTTATACTCCAATCCTTCAAGCTAGTTTCACTTCTCGACTTGCCTATAACTGGAAGGAAGAAAGTGAAGTACATAAGCAAAGGCTTAGTGAGCGCCAGTGTACGTGTGAAAGGTGCTTAAAATAGTTTTTAGACCCCAAAGTGATAAATTAATAAGGTGAAAACAATAATAGTTTCTATTTTTCAAACGCTCATTAAAAAGGCGAGTAAGAATGACATTTGCGTTCAAGCAGTAGCTAGTATGACACCAGGATCTTAGTATACATACGATAAAGTTTTAAAACATGCATTTTTAAAAGTGTGCAGTCAATGTAAGTACCACGTACAAGACTCAATGCAAGTATCATGTACAAGACATGTTTAAGTAACACGTACACGTCACGCTTAAGCAGTAGGGGGCCATGTTAGCAATACCATCGCGTCCGATGATTTACCCATAGCACTTTGGGTCCCTCTGCTTCTTCCTTATCACCCCTGAACACGCGGCTTAACAGCCATCACCTTATACCTCCCCACGCAGGCTCGCGATGCCCGATTTGGTCATATCCGGAATATGTCACACGATAAATGACCCATGCACCCTCAGAGCACTCCGTCCTAGGTTCATGGATCTGGACGTGGATAGCGGGAACTGTTTAAGACCGCAAGCCCATGCTTGACCGGCCGAACCCTGCCCTATCCATCGCCCGACCTTGGGCCCAACACAACCACGCAAGATGAAACATGTCACAAGAACACCATCACGACAAATGATCATGATACAAGAACCAAATGATGGAGTACTTCCACGAATCCATAAAAACCGATGTTTATTTTGAAATCATGCTTGCACAATATGCATTTGAAACAAGTATGCAATCATGTATGTCACGAATGATTAAATGAAGCGTTTTTGCTCACGAAGGAATATTGAATCGAGCGAATATATATATATTTTTTTTTTTAGAATTTCATTAAAAGAATGTTTTCTTGAAATCATTTTCACAAAACCTGCCTGGAAAATTATTCTCGCAAGATATGTCTTTGAAACGTGCCAAGAAATGGTTAATGCAAATTGAGTCCATGATTTGATTTGAAAGTGTTGAAATTCATTTTCATGGGAAGTATTGAAAGCATGATGAAAGTATATAGATATATATATACGACGTGCTCCTTCCAGTTTTAAAAGACATATAACTATAATTTTGAGAGGCACTCACACTACGTCCAAGCTTATACGGCGTTGTCCTCGTTCGTCTCACCGACAACACCTGCTAAGCGAAATTATATCAGAAGCTCATTTTCTAACTCGTCTAAAGTCTACCCGGGGTAGTCTATGAGGTCCTAATAACTATACCAACATTCACAACAAGTTACCTTAATGAAAACTAGGCTTAATTTCAATCTTCCCCAAAAGGTCGATAAGAGGCATAAAAATAGATTTGTGCAGTTTTAGTGTATGAATTGTTAAAAATCACAAACTCAATAATTGTGGGTAAATTTTTTTTTTTTCATAAATGTTCTAAATTTGTTAAAAGACCTTAGATAAATTTTTCAAAGGTAAATGGTCACTTAAAATGTGGCTATTTTACTCAAAACCGAAGTAAAATTGGGTTCAATTTTTTTTACTGGGGCAGTATTACTTTAAAATTCATATAAAATCCGAATTTAATCAAATAAGCCCCAATTTTATACACAACAACCCCAATACATATGATTATCCCCAGTAAATTTTGAAATCAAAATGAAGTTTGTAAGAACCCCAAATGATGTCTCAAACAAACATTTTGAAATCCCGTAAGGCTTCTGGCAGTCTATACTTAACAATTTCCATAATTCACATTACAACTCCACAAATCTCACAAATTCCAGACATATTTTCGACATGCATTAACATACACAGTAAAAGTTTTGAACTCAAATAACATTTCCTCATTTCGATATAATTCTTCGAAATCAGTGGCAGATTTAAAGACCCAACTTACAATTGTCATGCATGTGTGATTTCTTCATTTAAGCCTTTAGGTTAGTTACTATAAATTGTAAATTTAAGCTTAAAACTCATAGATCTACTCTTCTAATACACATGCAATAACATTTTCAAAGCAAATTTAGCCTCTACCATTACCTACTAATGTAAGATCAAGGAATTACAAGTTACCTTTAATGCTACCAACAAGTGTGAAGATGGTTGAGGTTGAAACTAATATACTAATTTGTATCTATCTATCTATATATATATATATATATATATATCTTGAATGGAAGGATGAAGAGAGGTTGAAGATGATGAAAATGGAGAAAGAGAGTTGAAGAGGTATTTTCTTGTAAGGAAAATGATGAAGTTGTGGCATATTATATATATATATATATATATATATATATATATATGGTGTGATGTTGGGGTGGTCGGTCAAGCCCACTTTCCACCCCTTTATTTTTTTTATTTTTTTTTTTAGAGTGAAATGAAAGTGGAATTTACTAATTATTGGTGTATTTGAGCAATTTGCTAATTCAACTTCTCTCCTAGTGTCTAGTTAAATTTTGGTTCTATTCCTTTAATCTACATAAGATGTATAATATAATATCCCTCTTGAACATATGTTTAAGATCCTAGGTCATGTCCTAATGCTTTAGATAGTAACTAGTCGACTAAAAAAAAACTCGGGCATCACAGATCTAATGCTCGTTCTTCATTGACGTCGAATTCTTATGTTGCAATACTTTCTTCCATTTTATAATATTTATGAGTTGATAAATTGAATATTACTTGGAACTATGTCACACATGATCGTTTTTATTCTATTATCTTTTTATTACTTATGGAGGAATCTTAAACTTTTTTGTGATGCATGAGCCTATGATTACTGTTTTTAAATTAACATACCTAATCCTTATCTAGGAGATCAACATTGTTGGAGTTAATTTAATTACGTAGTTTTTGGCAGATTTTCAAAACATTATTTTATATTCGTGGTGGTCTTCGAGTTGGCCACTGGAACATAATTAGCTCAGAATATGTTGGTATGGTCATGTTAAATTATATGCTTATTACTCTTTATTTGCTTTTTATATCTCTTGTATTACTTTTCGAAGCTTGTGTACCCATAAGAAGCTTTGACACCAAAAAAATATTTCTCAGGGTGTACAATTACTATGTTTTATGCCAATTAGATAACAAAAATCATATATGTACCATCTTATTAAATAATGAAAGAAACCGTATGAATGAACGCAATAGTCTGATATGGATCATAAGTAATCCAATGTATTAGTAACTAGAGAGATGAAGGGTGAATCGATTATTAATACTACAACGCATCGCTAACTATTTCTGCAGCTACGTAAATAGATAAAACAATACCACGTTAAGTGTCAAATCTTGCACTCTAAATAAGAAGCACAAATAAATTAAAAAGAAAACAAAGATCCCACTTACGGTTTCATTCATAAGTCACTCTTTCTGAACTCATCCTAATTTTAACAATGCCTATAGAATGCCACTATTTCTCCAATTGTTAGCATTAAAATATACTAGTGTGATTTTTATACTTTAATTATTCACTAGTTTGTTTTTTTTTTTTTTTTTTTTTTGCGAATCAAGAAAAGTTTCAGGTTTCTATTAAGATCTCCATGTAAGGAAATCTACTAGTTTTACTAAGTTCACCACATATGTGCTCAATGTGTACTAAATTTTAATGCAACACAATAAATGATTCTTTGGGGAAAAAAAGAACAAAGTAAAGGAAATGTATGCAACTAACGTAGAAAATTTAATTTGACATTATTTTTATGAAATATTTTTTGGAAAATATATTTTAAAGTAACAAATTTATAGTTTAAGGTTAGAGCTGAAAGAATGAAATAAAGAAGCAAATTTGACGACATATAGGTTACAAAAATTGGTGTGAAAGATAAGAAAATAAATCAGGAAACTTTAGCAAATAAAATTGTTAACAACAAAATATAAATGCGCCTAAGTTTAAAAAAAAATTACAGCAAACATTTTATATATTATCACGTGCTGCATGTGAAAAATGTGCACATGGAAATTCAATTTTGATACACTAGTAGTAAAATATATGTTATACATTATCACATGCAAAGCAGTATAAGAAAGTTCCGAGTGAGAAAAAATTGTTTTGACATGCAAATTTATTCTTGATACACGAGTTTTACTGATCTGTTTTCTCTCTCTAGTGAATTTTCAGTGCCGTTAATTTATTTGTTTGATTATTTATATCATTTTTTAGAGATAACAATAAATAGTCTACTCTTTTACAATTTTGGGGATAAATTAGGTGTTGAAATATTTTCAATTTGGAAGAAATGAAGAACCCTAAAAAGACGCCTTAGACAGGAAATGAGTTTATTTGGAAGATGTTTAACTTTTTAGATAAAAATGGGTTGATCTATTTTTTTACCATATGCCATGTGTTTTTAGGATGGTTTCCAAGCGAAAAATCACTACTTTATTGGCAAAGCAAATATTCCACAAAGATCCTCACCTGAAAGGACTGTTTTGCCCTTAAAAACCATACATACATGACATTTGATTGAATCCTGGTAGAATATTTTGCGGGAATATGCTGATATATAAGAAAGAGCGAGCCCCCGTGTACTTTAGGAGGTTAAGTGCAAAAATTAAAATTTATCTAAGAAAGTGTGGAAACATGCATAGTGTATTTAGTTTTTCTTCAACAATGCAAATGTATGAGACCATATGAATGAACCCAATAGTATAATACGTAATATATATAATTTGAAGTATTTATTTGTAACCAAAGAGATAAAGGGTGGGTTTATATTTAATAGTAAAACACATCCCTACCTATTTTCGCGGTTACATCAAATATAGACAAGGCCATATTAACAGTCAAATCATGCACTCTAAATCATATACATATAAATTACAAAGAGAATACAGATTTTACTACGATTTCATCCATAAGTCACTATTTCTAAACTCATCCAATTTCGACACAATGACTACATAACCTCACTTTTTCCCCAATTGTCAGCACTAACAATGACTACAAAGCCCCACTTTTTCTCCAATTGTCATCACTAAAGTTCACTAGTATGATTTTTACAAGTTAATTTTCACTAGTCTAATACTTTATTACGAATCAAGAAGAGTAACTGATTTTTATTAAGATCTCGTCTATAAGGAAATCAAATAGTTTTTACTAACTTCACTCACTAGCAAAGATCGTTGGAATGACATTTTTTTATTTCGATCTCATATTCTCTACTCAACTAATTTAATTTAGTTTAATGTATCGACATGATTGTATACACAAAGCAATACACTTGTGATGAAATGTAGATGTGCAACTATGCCTATCTTGAAATGATATCTATAGAAAGTTAAGTAGAGATATTTTAGGAGAGTTTCTTATGCATTATTCTTTTGAAGAGAAAATACTTTAGAAGTACATATTTTAATAGAAGGACTGAAATAAGGAAAAAATGCAATTTAAAAATGATTAAAAAAATTGGTGTAAAATAAAAAACAAATCTGACAACTATAACTCTTAAAATTGTAGTAAGAAAACGCAAATGAGGCAAGGATAGTGATTTAGTAGTTAAGGAATATCGCATACAAACTATGATTCTCACGTTAAAAAAAAAAAGCATGAATACCGCACGTGAGAAAAATATGGACATCGATCTACAATCTTATTACATTAATTTATAGATTGAAATTTACATTTGTATTCTCTTTAATTTGAAAAATTACATTCACCTCCTCAGATTTTTTGGTCCAAAAAAAATGGGTGACCAAGGTAAGGGCAAGGAAATTAAAAAATATTCTTTGATGATTTCAGCAATTTACTTTCATTTTCTAATAGAATGGGGTGATTCTATGAGGGGTGTCTATAACACCTGAATTTACATAAGCAAGATTAGTCTTATACAGCTTCATCCATACATCGATTAAGACAGAAGTCCAAAAGCGGAAAACAAGAAGCAAATGTCATTGCCTAGTTTCATAACCACAACTACATACACTACCATACCATATATACATACACAAAACCCAGATCACTTATCAAGTCCGACATAGCCTTAAGATTGCTAACGACAAACGTTAAAAGAGAATGTATTTACTACACAAGTCCATTACTAAGATTGATCATCTGGACTAGTCCCACAGTCGATCTTGCCGATAACTGGAAGGAAGAAAGAAAACACGTAAGCAAAGGCTTAGTGAGCGCCAGTGATCGTGTGAAAGGTGTTTTACTTTTTAAGAATTTAACCTCAAAGATTTTTAGCAAGGTGAAATGACATAAGCTTCATTCCATGATCATCGGAGTAACAGTTACAAAATCGTTTATAAATAAGAGTTTAGAAAAGAATTGGATTTACTTAAAAAAAAAAAAAAAAGGGGTATCATGATGTCCAAATGGCAGTACATGCAATTATGCATCAAGCATTTAACAAGTAAATCGTACATGTAGTTAGCAAATGAGTTGTTCATGCAATGTAACGAGTAACTTTTGCATGCAATAAACAAGAAAGTTTCACACGGAATGTTAAGCAGGAGGGGGCGTGTAAGCAATGACATCACGTCCGATGACTAGCCCACAACACTTTAGGTCCCGCTGCTTCTTCCTTATCGCCCTTGAATACATGGCTTAAAAGCCATCACCTTATACCTCCCCATGAAGGCTCACGATGACTGATTAGTCATATCCGGAGTATGCCACACGATATAGTACCCACTCACCCTTAGAACACTTCGTCTTTAGGTATTGGGATTTGGCCGTGAATAGCGGGAACCATTTAAGACCGCAAGCCCATGCTTAATCGGCCAAATCCTGCCCTATTCATGCCCGACACTTGGGCCCAACACTTAACCGTGTAATATGCAACACGTATCACTTGAATGTAGTCACGATGTATGATTACGATACAAGAGCCACATGGTGGAGTAATTTCACGAATCCATGAAACCGATGTTTACTTTGAAATCAGTCTTGCAAAAATATGCATTTGAAACAAGTATTAAATTTTTCTTTATTTCATTCATGCATGCAATCAAGAAAATTGTCACTCTTAAGTGACTAAGGTAACTTTGAAAGTTTTAAGCTTCAATTTTTTTGAAACGAAAAAACACGATTGGAAATATGTAGGTATATATATGTAATTATACATACATGTTGAAATACACTTCCTTCCAGTTTTGAAAATCATAGATACAGTTTCAGGAGGCAACTCACCTTAAGCTTTGAAATTATTCCGCGTAGTCCTCTAGCGGGTCACCACCACCACCTGCTAACCCAAGAATCATATTAGGATCCTATTCTCCACACTCGGTCTTAGTCTTTCCAACTTAATCTATGTAATACTATGAACTACATGATTACTCATAATTACCACATTCTCTCAAATTAGGCTATAATCAAACAAACTCAACGGATGACAAAAAAAATAAACTCAAGAAATCAGTTTTGCGCAACTGTAGTTCGAAAATTGTTAAAATTCGTATAAAAATATTTTATCTTTAAAAATTTGCAGAAATGTTAATAACTTGTTGAAAATGATTACATAAAATTTTCAAAATCAATTAACATTCTAAAGGAGGTGTTTCAACCATCAAAACCCAGATGAACTAAAACAGTTCTAACCCAGACCAGCTGTGTTTCAACATTTTTTATAAAATCCCCTATTTATCATAAAAACCCCAAATTTATATTTAACATTCTAAAAATGCCCAAGATAGTCCTGTAAAGTTTTGAAAGCTAAATAAAATCTGTAAATACCGAAAGTGAAGCTCCAAAAACCATATTTCTGAAAACAAGTGAATCACTGGCAGCAGTTGTTTGTTAATTTTTCTAAAATTCACCAAAACTCCAAAAATGTTGAAATTTTTCAGAGACACACTTGACATGCACAGGTATATACAGTAAATTGTTTGAAGAATAACTCTTTCATCTCATCCCTCAAAACATTTTGAAATCTAAGACAATTTCCTTGGAATAATTGTGTCATCAACATGCATGTGAACTCTTCTTTCGTAAAACATCAAGATTAACAATTAAACACTAGAATCAAAGATAAAACTCATGGATATAGCTATTTAAATACACATGCAATACTATATACTTTAGAACTTATACTCTCTTACTAAATCACAAATGGGTTTCCAGATAATACCTTGGTTTAAGCTCCTTAAGAAGAAATGATGAAGAAATTGAAGATAGAGTTTGCTTATGTGTGTGTGTGCAGCGTCCCTTCCCTTTAAGCTTTCCATTTCCTTCTTTTTTTTTTTTTTGTTTTTGCTTTTGTTTTGAGTGAAGAATGAAGAAGATGAAAGGTCTCACCTATTTATAGACTTTTCTTAAGGCCTAAAGTGTAAATATTTTTAATTTCCTCTTACCCTCTTCCTTTTTGATGTTTTCTCTTAAGTCCCTAGCTTTATCCATGTAACACACAAGCCCTTCATAGGTGAATGAATAGCTAAGGTCCTCCTCTTCTAAAAAACAAAAAACTATGGGCATGATAACATATTACAAAAAAAAAAAAAACTTTAGCTAGTAACTATTTCACTTAAGGAAATCTCGGTTATCACACTGTCAGTTATGTGCTCAAAATAAGCGGGTTATACTGTAAATACACTATATAATCAGGATAGTTAGTATAATTAAACCATACATAAATGAAAAACCTAGTGAAAAAACCCACAAATAAACATGTAGATTATATGGGCTTAAGTGCAGTAAAGTCAATTCCATCAGTGTAATGAGATTTTTTTTAACCTTCATTTTGTTAATATTTTGATTTGCCAACTTTAACTTTTCCCTCTCCATTCAAGCATATTTCAGACAATTAGTTACATGGCTAAACGTATCGTTGGGCAATGATCTTTTGGAGTAGTCTTATGGGCAATTTTTTTCTAGGTTTACATTAAAAGTTCATGATACTACTGTATTATGCATAAATGGGGTCGCTTATCAACTTCAGTCATTTGAATCTCTTTATGTTATCCAGAAAAAAACACTTAAAGACTGGTGAGACAGTTGCAATATAGATTCTTCAGGACAAGAGAGACAAGAACCAGGAGTTACAAACAATGTCTTCTTGACTATCCAAATGTTGTTGATTCCTACAAGCATTGATTTTTTTCAACAACTGAAAAGGAAGATCTTTTCATCAATTTAGTCTTCGAGTATGTACATGAAACGGTTCATCGTGTGATCAAACACTCTATTAAGTTGAACTAGAGGACGCTACTAATTTATGCGAAGTTGTACACTTACCAGGTATTTTGATTACTAATACTTATCTTAGCTTTGTATGTGCTATAGGCACTATGATAGTGATTGTGATAAGCTTCTCATGGATGCTAAAGGTACTATGTTCCTCTGTTGCAAACTACAGTATAAGTCATGGCTTAGATTGTGGATTTGGCACTCATCCTTGGTGAAGAGTGTTTAACTTTGTTGAAATTAGGATCTAATGCTCATTCTTCATTGACATCGAATTCTTTTGTTGCAATACTTTCTTTCATTTTAAGATAATATGTATGAGTCGATAAATTGAATATTACTCTGAACTATGTCACACATGATCGTTTTTATGCTTTTAGGTTATTATTACTTATGGAGGAATCTTACACTTTTTTGTGCTGCATGAGCCTATGATTACTATTTTTAAATAAATATAACTAATCCTTGTCTAGGAGGTCAACATTGTGGGAAAAAATTTAATTATGTAACTTTTGGCATATTTTCAGAACATTGTTTTATATTCATGGTGGTCTTCGAGTTGGCCACAGGGACATAAATGCCTCAGAATATGTTGGTATAGTCATGTTAAATTATATGCATATTGCTCTTTATTTGCTTTTTCCATCTCTTATATTACTTTTTAACGCTTGCGTAGACCTAAGAAGGTTTCACCCCAAAAAAATGTTTCTCAAGGTATAGATTACTCTCGATTGTTTTATGGGAATTAGATAATAAAAATCGAATATGTACCATCTTATTATATAATGAAAGAAACCACATGAATTAATGAACTCAATAGTCTGATATGAATCATAAGTAATCCAAAGTATGTGTTAGTAACTAGAGAGATGAAGGGTGAGTTTATTATTGATACTAAAACACATCGCTAACTATTTATGTGGCTACATAAATAGATAAAACAATACCACATTAACTGTCAAATCTTGTACTCTAAATCATAAACACAACTAAATTACAAAGAAAACAAAGATCCCACTTACGGTTTCATCCATAAATCACTATTTTTGAACTCAACTTAATTTTAACAATGGCTACAGAAACCCACTATTTCTCCAATTGTTAGCATTAAATTTTACTAGTGTGATTTTTATCCTTTAATTATTCACTAGTTTGATTTGTTTTGGTAATTGGTTTCTGTTAAGATCTCCATGTAAGGAAATCGACTTGTTTTTACTAAGTTCAGCATTACGTGCTCAATGTGCATTAAATTTAACGGCAACACAATAAATGATTCATTGGGGAAAAAAAGAACAAAGTAATGGAGATGTAGGCAACCGACGTAGATAATTTAATTTGATAATATGTTTATGAAATATTTTTTGGAACAATATATTCTAAAGAGACAAATTTACAATCCAAGTTTAGAACAGAAAGAATGAAATAAATAAGGAAATTTGACGACATATAGATTGAGAAATTGGTGTGCAAGATAAGATAATAAATTAGGAAACTAGCAAATAAAATTGTTAAGAAGAAAATATAATTGCGCCTAGATTAAAAAAAAATTACCACAAACATGATATATATTATCATGTGCAATGCACGTGTGAAACATGTGCACATGCAAAGTAGTATAAGAAAGTTCCAGTGAGAAAAATTGTTTTGACATGCAATTTCATTCTTGATACACTAATTTTACTAATTTATTCTCTCTCTCAAGTGAATTATAAGTGCCGTTAATTTATTTGTTTGATTATTTATATTTTTTTATTACAATCAAGATATATGCAATAATAAGATAGATACGAATCAATTATTCGATTCTTTAAAAAAATTGGGGATTAATTAGGTGTTGAAGTATTTTCAATTTGGAAGAAACGAAGAACCCTAAAAAGATATCTTGGAGAGCAAATGAGTTTATTTGGAAGATGTTTAATTTTTTAGATAAGAATGGGTTGATTAAATTTTTTTTAACGTATGCCACGTGTTTGCAGGATGGTTTCCTTGTGGAAAATCACTACTTTAATGGAAAAGCAATTATTCCAGCCCTTAAAAACTGTACATGCATGACATTTAATTGAATCTTGGTAGAATATTTTGCGGGGATATGTTGATATATAAGAAATTGCAAATCCCGTGTACTTTAGGAGGTTAAGTGCAAAAATTAAAATTTCTCAAAGAAAGTGTGGAAACATGCATAGTTTGTTTGGTTTCAATGCAAATAAATGAGACCATATGAATGAACCCAGTAGTTTAATATTAAATATATATATATATATATATATAATTTAAAGTATTTATTTGTAACCAAAGAGATAAAGGGTGGGTTCATGTTTAATAGTAACCACATCCCTAACTATTTTTGTAGTTACATCATATATAGACAAAGCCATATTAACAGTCAAATCATTCACTCTAAATCATATACACAAATAAATTACGAAGAAAACATAGATCACACTATGATTCCATCCATAATCACTATTTCTGAACTCATCCTAATTTTGGCAATGATACATAACCTCACTCTTTCTCCAATTTTCAGCACTAACAATGACTACAAAACCCCCACTTTTTCTCCAATTGTCAGCATTAAAGTTCACTAGTACCATTTTAACAAGTTAATTTTTCACTAGTCTAATATTTTTTACGAATCAAGAAGAGTAACTGATTTTTATTAAGATCTCCTCTATAAGGAAATTGACTAGTTTTTACTAATTTCACTCACTAGTAAAGATCTTTGGAATGAGATTTTTGTATTTCCATCTCATATTCGCTACTCAACTAATTTAATTTAGTTTAATTTATCGACATGACTGTATATACAAAGCAATACACATGTGATGAAATGTAGATGTGCAACTATGCCTATCTTGAAATGATTTCTATATAACGTTAAGTAGACATATTTTAGAAGAGTTTCTTAAGCATTATTCATTTGAAGGTAAAATACTTTAGAAGTATCTAATTTTAATAGAAGGACTGAAATAAGGGGAAAAAATGCAAATTAAAAAATGATCGAGAAAATTTGTGTAAAATAAGAAAAACATCTGACTACTATATCTCTTAAAATTGTAGGAAGAAAACGCAAATGAGACACGGGTAGTGATTTATTAGATAAAAAACATCGCATACATATTATGATTATCACCTGCAAAGAAAAGCATGGATACCACACGTGAGAAAAATATGGGCATCCATCTACAATCTTATTACATTAATTTAGATTGAAAATTACATTTGCATTCTCTTTAATTTGAAAAATTACACTCAACTCCTCAAATTTTTTGGGCAAACAAAAATGGGTGAGTGAGGTAAGGGCAAGGAAAATAAAAAATATTCTTTGATGATTTGGCAATTTATTTTTGTTTTCTAATTGAATAAGGCGATTGTATGAGGGATGTGTGTTATGTGCTCAAATAAGCGGGTTATACTGTAAATACACTATATAATAGGGATAGTTAGTGTAGTTAACCCATATATAAATGAAAAACGTAGAGAAAAAACCCACAAATAAACATGTGGCTTATATGTACCATCTTATTGTAAAATGAAAGACACCATATGAATGAACACAATAGTCTGATATGAATCATAAGTAATCTGAAGTATGTATTAGCAACTAGAGAGATAGCAACTAGAGAGATGAAGGGTGAGTTTATTATTGATACTACAACACATCTCTAACTATTTTTGTAGCTACGTAGATAGATAAAACAATACCACATTCACAGTCAAATCATGCACTCAAAATCATAAACACAACTAAATTACAAAGAGAACAAAGATCCCACTTACGGTTTCATCCATAAGTCATTGTTTCTGAACTCGTCCTAATTTTAACAATGGCTTTAGAAACACACTATTTCTCCACTTGTCAGCATTAAAATTTTCAAGTATGATTTTTATCCTTTAATTATTCGCTAGTATAGTTGCTTTGCGAATCAAAAAAAGTAATTGGTGTCTGTTAAGATCTCCATATAAGGAAATCAACTAAATTTTACAAAGTTCACCACATATGTGCTCAATGTGCATTAAATTTAACTGCAACACAATAAATGATTTATTGGGGAAAAAAAGGTGGATGAAATGTACGCAACTAACGTAGATCATTTAATTTGATAATATCTTTATTAAATATTGTTTGGAACAATATATTGTAAAGTGACATGTAATGCCCTTATCCCACAGGAATGAAGGAAGAAAAAGAAATTAGTTTTTAAAGAGAACCCTAGGATTCAAGTGTTACAAAGGATATTCATTTTGGGTCGTGGTTCCAATACCCAACTCAAGGTTACGCTCAGTGGGTTCGATGGGACTTCTCTGGTCCAGCAGGATCGTGGGCTCGGCGCGTGACAAATGGTATCAGAGCTGCTCACCAGCCGAAATATCAGGAGCTAAGTGCTACACGGGGCAAAGAGCTACACGTTGCGGGATCCATCTCTTGAGGCTGCGGCACAAAATGCTACGCACGTGGGAGCACTTCTTGAGCCTGCGAGAGCCACTGCTAGAGTCTCGACGCCTAGTGACGGATCCTGGACTGAGTCACGCCGCAACGAGGACATCGTTCCTCGAAGGAGGGGTGATTGTAATGCCCGTATCCCACATGGGATGAAGGAAGAAAATAAATTAGATTATAAAGAGAACACTAGGATTCAAGTGTAACAATGGATATCCATTTTGGGCCGTGGTTCAAATGCCCAACTCAAGGTTACACTCAGTGGGTTTGATGGAGCTTATTTGGTCCAACGAGCTAGTGGGCTTGGGGCGTGACAATATCAGACTATTGCGTTCAATCATATGGTTTCTTTCATTATATCATAAGATGGTACATACATGAACTTCGGGAACTAAAGTGAAAAAAATAGTATCTCTGAAAAAATGTGAAAACGGCCATAGTTTGGAAGGTTTAATGTTTTTACCCCTAAAATTAGATAAAATTGGGTTGATCAATTTTTTTTTTAACGTATGTCACGTGTATGTAGGATGGTTTTTGAGCAGGAAACCACTACGTTAGTGGCAAAGCAATTATTCCACAAAGATCCTCACCTAAAATTATTGTTATGCCCTTAAAATGTTACAATGCCAGCATTTGATAGAATCTTGGTAGAATATTTGGCGCGGATATGCTAATATATAAGAAAGTGCAAACCCCGTGTACTTTAGGAGGATAAGTGCAAAAAATAAAATTTCTCTAAGAAAGTGCAGGAACATGTATAACTCGTATGTTTTGTTTTTTTAAACAATGCAAATGAATGAGACCATATGAATGAACCTAATAGTTTAATATGAAATATAAATAGTTTAAAGTGTCATTTATAACTAGAGAGATAAAGGGTGGGTTCATGATTAATACTAAAACGCATCCCTAACTATTTTTGTAGTTACGTCATGTATAGATAATGGCACATTAACAGTCAAATCAGGCACTCTAAATCATATACACAATAAATTACAAAGAGAACAGAGATCCCACTACGATTTCATCTATAAATCACTATTTCTGAACTCATCCTAGTTTTGACAGTGACTATAGCACCTCACTCTTTCACCAATTGTAAGCACTAACAATGACTATATAACCCCCATTCTTTTTCCAGTTGTCAGTAACTAGTATGATTCTTACTAGTTAATTTTTTGCTAGTCTAATATTTTTTGCGAATCAAGAAGAGTAACTGATTGTATTAAGATGTCCTCTATAAGGAAATGTACTAGTTTTTACCAAATTAACTCACTAGAAGAAAACAAATCGTTGGAATGAGATTTATATATTTCCATCCCATATTCACTACTTAACTAATTTAATTTAGTTTAGTTATCAACATTATTTATCAAAAAAAAAAAAAGCTATCGACATGATTATCCTGAAATGATTTTTATAGAAAGTTAAGTAGAGATATTTTAGGAAAAGTTCTTGAACATTATTCTCTTGAAGAGAAAATATTTTAAAAGTACATAATTTTAATAGAATGACTGACATAAGGAAAAAATGGCATGAAAAATATGATTGAGAAAATTAGTGCAAAATAAGAAAAAAATCTGACAACTATAGCTTTTTAAATTGTAGTAAGAAAATGCACATGAGACAAGGGTAGTGATTTATTAGATCAAAATATCGCATACATATTATCATTATCACGTGCAAAGTAAAGCGTGAATACCGAGCATGAGAAAAATATGGACATGCATCTGCAATCTTATTACATTAATTTATTGATTGAAAATTACAATTGTATCATCTTTAATTTGAAATTTTACATTCACCTCCTCAAAGATTTTTTGATCAAAGAAAAAAGGGGTGACCAAGGTAAGGGCAAGGTAATTAAAAAATATTCTTTAATGATTAAAACAATTTACTTTAGTTTTCTAATTGAATGGGGCGATCTGTAAGTTTCTATTATATGTAGGGTGTCTATTATGTGCTCAAAATCAGAGGGTTGTGATGTAAATACACTAAATAAGAGGTGTAGTTAGTGTAATTAACCCATATATGAATGAAAAACCTAGGGAAAAACCACAAATAAACATGTGGATTATGTGGACTTAAGCACAGTAAAGTCATATGCATGACTGTAATGAGATTTATGTCTTTCACTTCTGTTGGCATTTTGATTTGCCAATTTTAAATTTTTCCCCTCCATTTTGAGGATATTTTCAGATAATTAGTTACATGGCTGAACGTATTGTTGGGCAAGGATCTTTTGGAATAGTGTTCCACCTAATTCTTTTCTTGGCTTTTCCTTGGAACTTCATGATAATATGTATTATGCATATTTTAGTGGGTTCACTTATCAACATCTATTATTTGAATCTCTTTTTCATTATCCAGACAAAATGATTAAAGATTGGTACGACCGTTGCTATAAAGAAGATTCTTCTGGACAAAAAATATAAGAAACCGAGAGTTACAAACCATGTGTCTTCTTGACCATCCAAATGTTGATTTCTTGAAGCATTGCTTCTTTTCAACATCCGAAAAGGATGACCTTTACCTCCATTTGGTATTTGAGTATGTACGTGAAACTGTTCATTGTGTGATCAAACACTACAATAAGTTAAACCAGAGGACGCCACTGATTTATGCGAAGTTGTACACTTATCAGGTATTTTTGTTTCTGATGCACAACTCAGTTTTGTATGTGCTTTAAGCACTACGGTAGTGATTGTGATAAGCTTCTCATGGATGGTAAAGGTACTATGTTTCTTCTGTTGCAAACTGCATTATAAGTCATTGCTTGAATTATGGCTTTTGTGCTCATGATTGTTGAAGTGTGGTTGACTTTGTGTTGGAATTAGGATCTAATGCTCGTTCTTCATTGACACATAGAATTCTTTTGTTGCAACACTTTCTTCCATTTGATGATAATATTGATGAATCGATAAATTCAATGTTACTTGGAACTATGTCACACATGATCATTTTTATGCTATTATGTAATTATTACTTGTGGAGGAATTTGCACTTCTTTGTGTTGCTTGAGCCTATAGATTCTATTTGTAAATAAATATGCATGCCCTTTGTATAGGAGGTCAGCATTATTTGAAAAAACATTAATTATGTTTCTTTCGGCAAATTTTCAGAACATTATCTTATATTCATGGTGGTCTTCGAGTATGCCACAGGGAACTCATCCTAATTTTAACAATGACAACAGAAACCTACTATTTATCCGATTGTTAGCATTAAAATTTACTAGTGTTAATTATATCCTTTAATTATTCAATAGTTTTATTTATTTTGCGAATCAAGACAAGTATGGTTTCTGTTAAGATCTCCATGTAAGGAAATCGACTAGTTTTTACTAAGTTCACCACATATGTGCTCAATGTCCAATTAATTTAATTGCAACACAATTAATCATTCATTAAAAAAAAATAAGCTAAGGAGATGTACACAACTAATGTAGATCAGTTAATTTGGTAATACTTTTATGAAATATTTTTTGTAACAAGTATTGTAAAGAGACAAATTTGCAGTACATGGTACTGAAAGAATGAAATAAAGAAACAAATTTGACAACAAATATAATAGAGAAATTTGTGTGAAAGTTAAGAAAACAAATTAGGAAACTATAACAATTAAAATTGTTAACAAGAAAACATAAATGCGCCTAAGTTAAAAAAAAAAAATTAGAGCAAATATGTTATATATGATCACGTGCAATGCACGTGTGGAAAATGTGCACATGCAAATTCAATATCACTAAATTTATTTTACATTTTTTTTTTGTGAAATTTCTTTGAAGAAAGTAAGCTCAAGAAATGTAACAAGTCCAACTATTGGGGAACTTCATGATGGTTTTATCAAGAGCAATGGCTACTAAAATTTCCATTCGGCAAATGAGAATGTAGCTATGGTAACAAGTCTATTTTATCAGAAAATGTGCTTAGTTGTGTCTATGTTGCATTCTTGATTGTAATGACTAATATGTTAAAAAAATTTGATATTCTTGTGAAAAGCTCATAAGGAAAGTCAAAAGACAAGATATGCATCAGTGGTGAAGGTTCCTTGGAAGTTCATGATAGTAATATAGTAGGCATATTTTAGTATGTTCACTTATCAATGTGTGTTATTGGAATCTCTTTTCGTATCCAAGCAAAATGCTTTGAGGCTGGTGAGACCATTTCTATAAAGAAGATTCTTCAGGACAAGAGATACTAGAACTGGGAGTTACAAACCATGCTTCTTCTTAACCATCCAAATGTTGTTTTCTTGATGCATTGCTTCTTTTCAACAACTGAAAAGGATGAACTTTACCTAAATTTGGTACTTGAGTATGTCCGTGAAGCAGTTCATCGTGTGATCAAACAGTATAATAAGTTGAACCAGAGGATGCTACTGATTTATGTGAAGTTGTACACTTACCAGGCATTTTTGTTTCTGATGCACAACTTAGTTCTATATATATATGCTCTAGGCACTATGGTAGTGATCATGATAGCTTCTCATGGATGCTACAAGTATTCTGCTTCTTCTATTGTAAACTGCACTATCAGTCATGGATTAGATTGTGGCTTTTGCGCTCATGCATGCTGAAGTGTATTTAACTTTGTGTTGGAATATGATATAATGCTCATTTTTCATTGACACGTCGAATTCTTTTGTTGCAAAGCTTTCTTGCATTTTATGATAATATTGATGAGTTGATAAGTCGAATATTACTTGGAACTATGTCACACATGATCATTTTATTATTACTTGTGGAGGAGGCTGATACTTTCTTGTGTTGCCTGAGCCACTAATTAGTATTTTTTTATTAATATACCCGATCCTTGTCTAGGAGGTCAACATTGTTGGAAAAATTTAATTATGTAGCTTTTAGCAGATTTTCAGAGCATTATCTTATATTCATGGTGGTCTTTGAGTATGCCACTTGTCACGCCCCAATTTTCAGCCCTGAAAGGGGCCTAAACTAAAAGCATGAACCTTTCAATAAAGTAGCTCAATCCAAAATCTGACACACTTTCAACAATTTATCTAGTAGGGTCACGGCCCCTAACGTCAACCAAACATATTAAATAAACATACTATTCATGCCTCAATCTACAATACTCACCTCTATGATTGCCCATGTCTACACTCATGATCCTCCGAGCCAATCTCATTGCTCAACTCACCTCTAACTGGAAGGAAGAAAGTGAAATACGTAAGCAAAGGCTTAGTGAGCGCCAGTGTTCGTGTGAAAGGTGCTTAAAATAGTTTTTAGACCCAAAATCATAAGTTAATGAGGTGAAATCGATAATAGTTTTTATTTTTTAGAAAATCATTGAAATAGTTAAAATGAAATTTGCGTTCATGATAGCAGTTAAGCAATAGGTGATATGACACCAAAACTTTAGTATAAACACTTAGTATATGCATTCAATCAATAGGCAGTTACAGTAACTTTACATTGCACATTTAAGCAGTAGGGGGCCATGTTAGCAGTAGCATCGCGTCTGATGACTTTGCTCATAGCACTTTGGGTCCCGCTGCTTCTTCCTTGTCACCCCTAAACAATCGGCTTAAAAGCCATCACCTTATGCCTCCCCACTTAGGCTCGTGAAGCCCATTTGGTCATATCCCAGGAATGCCACAATTTAATTCCTACGACCCACTCACCGTCAGAACACTCCGTCTTTGGGTGTTGGGATTTGGCCGTGGATAGCGGGAATCATTTTAATATCGTAGGCCAGTGCCTGTCCAGTCGAACTAGCCCTATCCACGCCCGACACTTGGGCCCGACACTCAACCATATACAATATGCAATCACATAATTTCACATTTGATGCAATAGTGGCCTTTTGGCTCATGATACAATAATCAGTCAACTTTAGTGAATAAGTGCCAAACGTGTGTTGAAGATATACTTTCTTGGAAATCATTTTCTCCAAAATATGCATTTAAAACGATTTATGACTTTGGAAAAACATACAATGCAATGGTTTAAAAAAAGTACTTTTGATATTATTTGAAAAACAGTGAAATTCATTTATTTGATAATGGTAAAACCATGATAAAATTGCATATAAATATATATAGGACGTAATAAAACTTCCTTCCAGTTTTGAAAGACATAAATATAGTTTTGCGAGGCAACTCACAGCACACTTCCGAGCTACTCAGAATCATCACCGAGCGAATCTCCAACCAACTTGTCAAATTGTGTTTCCTCAAATAATGTTGTAGAGAACGAACCTATTCCAAATAAGAACGTAATCACTACTACACTTACATAATCAAGTTATCTGAATTCTAATTCCCAATATGATACATACTTAATTGCAAATAACCAAAGGTTAATGCTGAGACAACTTACCCAACACTTATCCAGCTTCAATACTATGTATAGCTCGGATCCAAGAAGCTGAAAACCTCCATTGTTCATTCGTGAACAAGATTACACCAGATCACTTCACCGTGTGCCTCCTTTAATTGTCGCGCGTCTCCGCCATTATCCTTTGTTCGTCCCTTTAACATTCCAATCAATAACTAAACTTAATATCCATAAATTCTCAAATAACTGAGCTTTCTTACAATCTGAATTTCATCTCAAAAACCTGACTAAAAAGGATAAATCATCCCTTCAAACTCAACATTCCGAAACTGCCAGATTTAGACACGTTATGCCACCTTGTAGACAAATCAACTTTCCAATCACATTACACCAAGGATTTTGGAAACTCTTACACTAACAACATCTAAATTCAAACCGATGTCTAGTGGTTATCTCGAATTTACCATAAAACCAAAATAAGGGGTATTTCAAAACAAAGAAATAGGAATGATAGTTTCTGAAAACTAAAACAGCACACTAGCATAGATCGTTTGATGGCAATTTCTGGACTATTTCCTCATCAATTTTCAACAAACTTTATATTCAACATATCTACACTAAATAATGATTCTAAATATGATTTTGCATGTACAATCAGAGTATAGAAAATGGTGTTTTTGGGCAATTGAATATGGAACACAGATTCTGGAATTGAAAAGAGCTTATTGGCAGTGATGCTTTAAATGCAAATTCTGTAATGATTCCTCAACGATTTCCAAACAAAATTACCTGTAATAATATCTACACTCATAGAGGTTTCGAAATATGGTCTTGCATGCATGATCAATCAACCAGAAGAGTTGTTTCTTGTAAAGCAAAAAAAGAATACAGTTCTGAAAATTAAAATCTGGACAGCTTTGCGCAAGGTTTGAAGCGATTGTGAAATTTTTGGTAGCCGATTCAACAAATGAGATTCCATAGTGTTGTTGATTATCCTCTTAGGATGAAATTGATATAAGGAACACCAAAAATGGACATCATTTGATCTCTCAAATATCAATTTTACAACCACTGCCAGAGCTGAATTTTCATGCGGGATTTGCTTGTAAGATTTGTTATTTTGTTGTGGGTTAAGCTTTTCTTGTTGTAGTTCTCTTGAACGTTTGAGAACTTAAAGGAGGTAAAAATGAAGGAAATAATGATGTTTGGACCAGGTAATAGTTGGGTGAATTGAGAGAAACAATGAATGAATAGGTAGTGGTATATATATAGGGTGTAAGGAGGGCTTGAGTGCAATTTTCCTATTTGTGTCCAAGCCCTTACCATATTGTATATCATCTAATGGTCCCTTCACACATAAGAGTTAATATTCAGCCCCTACATGGAGCAAGATTAGTATTCATCCAATATAATTACCAAGAGAATGGATAATACAATTTGCTCAAGTAATTTTCAAGAGATTATAATACTAGTCATCGAATTAGTAAGAAAAATACGGGTGTCACACCACTGATTCATAAAGCCTCATAATCTGTTGGTATGTTCATGTTAACTTATATGCTTATTGCTCTTTATTTGTTTGTTACATCTTTTATATTACTTTTTGGAGCTTGTGTACCTAAGAGGTTTCACATCAGAGAAAATAAGTCTCAATGTATAGTACTACTCTCGGATGCTTTATGCCAATTAGATAATAGAAATCAAATATGTACCATCTTTTAATAAAAATGAATCAAATCATATGAATGAACACAATAGTCTCATATGAAATATAAGTAATCCAAAGTCTGTATTAATAACTATAGAAATGAAGTGTGGGTTCATGATTGATACTACAACACATCCCTAACTATTTCTACATCTACGTAAATTTATAAAACAATACCACATTCACAATCAAATCATGCACCCTAAATCATATACACAAATAAATTACAAAGAAAATTGAGATCCCACTTACTGTTTAATCCATAAGTCATTGTTTTTGAACTCATCCTAATTTTAACAATGGCGACAAAAACCCTCTATTTCTCCAATTGTCAGACTAAAATTTACTAGTGTGGTTTCCACACTTTATTATTCACTAGTCTGATTTTATTGCAACTCATCAGGAAGAGTAACATATTTCAATTAAGATCTCTAGTTACGAATCAACTAGTTTTTACTAAGTTCACTCGCGTCTATGCTCAAAGTCCAGTTAATTTAACAACAAAATAATCGACTCATTTGTTGGTCCCAAGTGGCATACGAAAGGGTCTAGAAGGGGGGGTTGAATAGACCCTGAAGTCTTTTTCGACTTCAAAAAGATTTCGTATTAAAATGGTTTTGGACGCTTAAAAAGGGAACGCTTGACTGCGCGTTTTCTTAGAAATATAGACGCTTAGGTTAAGCGTCTGATGAAGACTGTTTTTAGAGAGTTAACTTAGACTTCAAGATTTGAATACTTTAATCGAGTGGGTTTAAGCGTTCAGTTCTTTAATCAGTGTTAGCACAGCGGAATGATTTTTCTAGTCTTCCTTTGAAAGCTTTAGCGTCACCAGAGGTTTCTTAGTTGCTTAGCGTTTGATTGTATTTTACTTAGTCAATTTATGCAATGATATGATATGATATGATTGACTGAAAAGTAAATAACACAATATTTGTAAGGCTCGTTGGGTGATGTAATCCCAACTACGTCCTTCTTCTCCTTGAACACTTGGAGGCAATCCACTAAAGTGATTCTCAAAGAATCACACAGAATCTTCTACACAATAGGGAGAGATAGATGTCGATGACTTGAGCTCCTTGATCACACAGATTTCTGCTCCAAATCACTTCAATCTCCTTGCTTCTTTCACCCAGAAATGATGCAAGTATCCAACTTCGACTTCACACAGATCGCGAGACTTGGATGGGTTTTTCTAAATCGGTTTGTTTGATTTTGATGAAGTTCAAACAACTTGGAAATATCTCAGTAGGAAAGTGGTTTCTTCGAAAAGAATGTTTGAGATATTTGTTGACTGTCTCAGGATTGAAGAAAAGCAAAGGGAATGTTTTCTTGAATATTCTCTTCTGAGAGTTTAAGGAATGAGACTTCAATGCAACAGTAATTCGACTTGAAGATTAATTGTTCTCTATTTGGCTTGTTGTTAAAGTTCTATTTATAGGCATTCTTGGAGAAAGTGTTCGTTTGACACATGCACAGGTGCGTGTCTCTCACTTCCGCGAGTGAACAACTTTTGTCCTTTTTCCTGAAAATCTGCTGCACAAAAGTTGCTGCTGCAGTCTGAGATAGTTGACAGTCCAATAGGGTGGCTTCTCCGTACGTCTGAAAGTGCTTATCACATTTAATGCTCTTATCAACATTTAATGCATTTGAATTAAATATCCGTTGGTATTTAATGCTTCGGGAATATTTGCATTAAACTCCTTCTGGACTTAGAAATAAATTCAGGTGACATTACTTCTGTCCCATAAGGAAACGCTTGATGTAGCTGGTCAATTGGACGCTTGGAGACTTTTATCTTCTTTCAGAAATCAGGCGCTTGAGTCTTCGAACTTTACCACTGATAAACTCACTCAGAAATTATCAGACGCTCAGCCTAAGACTACTTAGCCTAACAATCTAAAGCAAAATAAAACAAAGCCTAATAAGCCTATTACAAAAACCAACGCTTTAAGGCTTATACAAATTTTCTACTAAAATCAAACTTACATATTTTGGGGTCTAACACAAAATCCTAATTGTCATCATCAAAACATCTAACATGAAATTTCTAATATCATTGAAGAAAAAAATAGAACATAGTATAGAAGATGTATATATGCAACTAACGTATATAAGTTAATTTAATAATACTTTTATGAAATGTTTTGAGGAACAATGAATTGTAAAGAGACAATAATTTAAAGATCCATGGTTATAAGAATGAAATAATGAAACAAATTCAACGAAGAATATAATGGAGAAATTAGTGTGAAAGATAAGAAAACAGATTAGGAGACTATATCAATTAAAATTGTAAAGAAGAAAACATATATGCACCTAAGTTTAAAAAAAAAGATAGAGCAAACATGTAACATTCATGTTATACATTATCACATGCAATGCACATGTGGAAAATGTGTACAGGCAAATTCAATATTATTACATTTATTTTACATAAAAAAATTGTGTGAAATTCCTTTGAAAAAAGTAAAAACTCAAGAAATTAATGCAAGTGGTTCAATTATTAGGAAATTTCATAAAGAGTTTTTATCAAGTGCAACGGCTCCTAAAATTTCCATTCAGTACATACATGAGAATACAACTAAGGTAACAAGTCTATTTTCTCAAAAAATGTGCTTAGTTGTGTCCATGTTACCTTCTTGGTTGTATTGACTAGTATGTTAAAAAAATTGTATTCTTGAGAAAAGCACATAAGGATAGTCAAAAGATAAGATATGCGTCAGTGATGAAGGTTCCTCCTAACATACTAAATGAGTACCCTGACTTGCTGGTGAACTAGGCATGTCTCCTCCGTGACATTGAACTAAAATTGTCTGTTCTCATAAATTGGAATGATAGCTCATACAGATACAGTTGCCTTTGAGAGTTTGGGAAGTATGAAAAAATTATTGACCTGGATGCTAACGTCTAAATGCTTGAAACTATTAAAAACTCTTTTTATTTACTCGTGTTTATTAAGAATGGTTAAAGTTGCTAGTTATATTAGAAAAGTTGTTATTTGGTTTTATGTTTTTAGTTAATTGTTGTATCCAGTGATGACTCAGCACTTTAGATTTAAGACCAGATATATATTTCTGGATCCTTCTTCTTCTCTTTCCTTTTGTAACCAGAGAAAATATTCAATTCAAAATCAATGAAAGTCTTCCTTCTTTTGTCTTCTGCATTTTCATTCTCCATCTATACCATGGAGTATTCATCTTCTTAACATGGTACCAGAGCAGTGATTACACTGTTCGATAGGTTTCAATTGATTCTTGATCCAATCGATAAATCCTGGATCCCTTCCGCGTTGTTTTTCGTCTTCACAATATCTCTGTATTTCTTGAATCCTTCATCCATGGCGGATCCTTCAACACAATTATCGACATCTTCAACTGCGATTACATCTCAAAATTCATCTCCGGTTATAGATTTTCAGAATCCTCTTTTTTTACACCCATCCGACACGCCTAATTTGGATCTCATTACAGAAGTACTATAAGGCTCAGAAAATTACAAAGTATGGATCCGTGAGATGATTGTAGCACTTGAGGCGAAGGATAAGATCGAATTTATAGACGGTTCTTGCAAGATTCCGGAAGAAGATTCTGAAATTTATCCCCAGTGGAAGAGATGTAATGCATTAGTCAAATCCTGGATACATAGGTCAATTTCAAAAGATCTTTTACACGGTGTTGTGTACTGTGATTCAGCATTTTTGATTTGGAAGGACCTTAAAGAACGCTTTGATCGCATTAATGGAGCGCGATTGTATGCCTTGTATAGGAATATCAACACCATCACACAAGGAGTAAGTACTGTTACTGAATATTACTCCAAACTCAGGCAGCTCTCACTACTACAAAAATACACTATTATAGCGTACCTATGACAACGGTTTTGCAAAACCGCTGTGATAGGGCTATTCGGTTCGGACCTATGACAACGGTTTTGCAAAACCGCTGTGATAGGGCTATTTGGTTCGGACCTATGACAGCAGTTTTGCAAAACCGCTGTGATAGGGCTATTCGGTTCGGACCTATGACAGCGGTTCGCCCCGAACCGCTGTCATAGTGCCGGGATATGGCTGTCATAAATTTTTCAGAAAATAAAAATTAAAAAAAAAAAAACAGCGGTTCGTACAATAGGCAGTTGGGTTTTTAGCTAGGTAACCCGGTCGCCCCCCTAATTCTCTCACTCTCAAAATTTAAAACCCATTTCAACCTCTCTCTCACTACTCTCGGTCTCTCTCTCGATCCCCCCCCCCTCCAAAAGCCCGGCACCACTGCCGCCGCCACCACTACCACATACTTGCGCCGCCTCCACCACCACCACCACCACCACATACCTGCGCCGCCGCCACCACCACCACGACCGTAAGCCTCTTCTCTTTCTCTTCCTATATATATATATATATTTGTATATGTGTGGGTGTATGTATATCTGTGTATGTGTGGGTGTATTTATATTTATGTATATGTGGGTGTATGTATATTTGTGTATGTATATATGTGGATGGGTGTATGTATATTTGTGTATACGTTAATGGGTGTATGTATTTTTGTGAATGTGTGGATGGGTGTATGTATATTTGTGTATGTATATATGTTGATGGGTGTATGTATATTTGTGTATATGTTAATGGGTGTATGTTTATTTGTGTATATGTAAATGGGTGTATGTATATTTGTGTATATGTTAATGGGTGTATGTATATTTGTGTATATGTTAATGGGTGTATGTATATTTGTGAATGTGTGGATGGGTGTAAGTATATTTGTGTATGTATATATGTTGATGGGTGTATGTATATTTGTGTATATGTTAATGGATGTATGTTTATTTGTGTATATATAAATGGGTGTATGTATATTTGTGTATATGTTAATGGGTGTATGTATATTTGTGGATGTGTGGATGGGTGTATGTATATTTGTGTATGTGTGGGTGTATGTATACGAAAATACTTCTCGGTTGAAATTTTGCGGTGTTGGAATGACACGAAATTCGAACGGTCATAGGAAAATGGCGTGCTGAACAAGACGCATGCTGAGCATTGCGGTCTTGTGATTTTAGCCATCTGAGATCGTTTAAGACCTCAAATTTGTGTTTTATTACGAAAATGCCCTCTTTCATAGCATTTGCAAAAGTATCTAATTTGACCGAGTCAAATTATGACTCATGGAAGGTCAAAGCATTTACATATCTTTGTTCATGTGACGATGAAATGTGTGATATCATTTCAGATGGGCCAATATAAATCTTAAAGGTCATCACTAGAGCTCCTGGAGCCACGGAAGAGACCTCTGATGGTTATGTTCAAAAGTCTAAGCATGAATGGTCTACAGGTGAGCGCCACAGAGCAAATTTGGATAATGTTGGTCGGAACGCTCTATATATAGCAATTGGTGATAATGATAATTTGTTCAATAAGGTCAAGTTGTGTTCTACGACTAAGGAAATTTGGGATAAGTTGACTATAATTTGTGGTAGGTTAGCTCAAAGCAAAGAGAACAAGCTTTCGATTGCCAAGGAAAGATTTAACAGTTTTATGATGTTGCCTAATGAGACGCTAGAATAGTTGGATATAAGATTTACTATTCTTGTTACAGAGTTAACGTCTTTAGGCATGGATTTACAAAATCGGAAAATGGTGGTTAAGATCTTTAGAAGTCTCCCTAGTAGATTTTTGATGAAAACGACGGCTATGAGAGAATCGAATATGTTGGATCTTCTAACTCGAGAAGATGATTTTTCAGAACTCAAGGATTTTAAGTTTAAGCTAAACTCAGCGAGTGATGCAGTTAGTCCAGTGATAGAATCTGGAGCGCTAATAGCATCAGTTAAGGGTAAATCGGGTAATAAGGGAGGTGTCAGAAATTAGTGAGAAAGAGGAAAAGACGCTTGGTATAATATCTACATGAGGTATTTGGTTTGCTTAGTCCGATTCAATACCAAGCATCTTTTCTGCAGAATCTCTCAGCGTCAGTGGTCTCAAAACTACATGGCTCCTCAAGGTTAACAAATGAACAAATAATAAAAACTAATCTTTGTTATAATTGCAGGAAACCAGGGCACTACCAAGTAAATTGCCCTTATCCAAACGTATCTAAGCCCTCAAGGCAGGATTACTTGGATAGAAACCAATTCAGAAGCAAACTTCGTCAACAGAGTTTGCTAGCGGAATCAGAACCAACGTCCGCACCTGAAGATTTGGAGTCTTCAAAAGAGAGTAGTGATGATGATGAGCCAGTAGATGATTCAGCGCTAATCTGTCTCATGGCTAGAGATGATGAAGCGTCTTCAGACTCACTATCTGAGGTAAATACTGAATTAGCCAATCCTCTGCCCTATGAAAAATTGCTTGACAAAGTAAAAAAAATATTATAAAGATTGTCAAGATGCCGTCAAATTATATCAAAATCACTCTGATGAGATACCAGCACTTAAAGGTGAAAACGTGATGCTCAAGGTTGAGTTCCAAGTTCTGTAACAATGCATTGAGAAGAACCAATCACTTGAGACCGAAATCACTCAGTTGAAAGGTGAACTTGATATGGTAGTCAAAAGAGAAGCTGAGCTGATCTCTAGACTTGCTAAATCAGAACAACTCGTCTCATCAATGTTTAAAGCGTCAAGAAAGCTAGACAATGTGACTGAGGTAACAAGATTATTTGGTGAAAGACCGATTTAGGATGCAATAAATTCGGTAAACAATTAAACAAATCAAATGTTACGGCAAACAACAAAGGAAAGGGTGTATTCTTTGTTGAGAAAGATTCAAAGAGTCAAACACCTAATGAACCAAAGGACAATGGTACGAAGCCAAATAAAAAAGTCAAAGCTGACTCAAGCAAGGGAAAGATGAAAGTGAATGATTCACAAAGAAAGGTTTATCCAAACGCTCAAAAGGCTAAGGTAGGACTGTCAATTGAGTCGAGCCTACCCGAAGCTCGATTGTTCGGCCCGCTTAAGAATGAGCCGAACCTAATTGAATGTGAGTCGGGTCGAGTTTGAGCTTACAAATTGAACCCGCCCAATTTGTGAGCTGAGCTTGAGCTTTGATAGGCTCAGCCCGAATATCCCGAAGTTAAAATTTTCTCTAATTAATGCTCTGTCTCATATAGTAAAATTATTTTTAAGCTAACTTATATAAAATACATTGTAGATTTTTAAGTTTGAAATTCACGAAATCGATGAAATGTATATATTAAAACTTTTTGTCTAAAGAGGTTTAGGAAGAACTTCCAATTATTTTATGCTACCTCATATATAAAGATTCTAAATTTTCATAATTATTATTGTAGATTTTTTGATTCCATTAGTAAAATTTGGAATTATACATACTCATTAGCATAAATATTTATTTAATGTACTATTTGAAATTAGTCTCTTAATATGATTCTATTAGATGTCTTTTTTTATTTGAGAAAAACTAATGAGCCGACCCGAAATAGGCCCGAAACTCGTAAAAAACTTGAGCTTGAGTTTGAGCCGAGCTGAAGAAAAAAATTTATGAGCTGAGTTTGAGCCTATAATATTCAAGCCCGATGAGTTTGAGCTTGAGCCACCCTAAGCTCGGCTCATAGGGCCCGATTGACAGGCCTAGGCTAAGGAGAAACCTTGCCACTGTGAATCAAACGCTAAACGTCAAGCGCCCAAGGTGAACCCTAAGCTAGCACCAAGGAAATACCAGTGTCAATATCCACAACGATCAAGGTCATATTATCAATGCTATGATGATTATGATGACGATTGTGATTATAATTACTATTATGATCAAGGATATTATTATACACCCAAGAAGCACACAAAACATAAGGTGGAACCCAAAAAGTCTAATCCTCCTGCAATGAAAACTAAGCAAAATATGGATTCCTAAAGTTCTAATTCAGACTAACGGTACTAATGTGAAAGGACCCAAGTCACAATGGATACCTAAAAAGAACTAGAACTGGCCTTTGAATGCAGGTACCTAGAGCTAGAGCCGATACATCTGTTTGGTACATTGATGGTGGGTCGTCAACCCATATGACAGGCTCAAAGGATCTCTTGATCAATTATCGTGCTACCAATAGTCCTCAGGTTGTATTTGGTGACAACTCCAAAGGTAAAACCAAAGATATAAGTATTGTGCATAGGGGGAACATCATGATAGTGATGTATATTATGTTGAGGGTCTTAAGTTGAGCATACGTCAATTTTGTGATAAAGGTTTTGAAGTAAAATTTTCAAGTGACTATTGCTACATTAACGACGCTAAGACTGGATCTACTAAGTTGAAAGGAAAAATAACAAATAATATTTACTTGGTAGATTGGGGTTCAACAATTGATAACAACCCAACATGCTTTGTGGCTAAAAATGAATTTGAAATGGGTTGGTTATGGCATAGAAAATGAATCACCTCAACTTTAAAACAATCTCTCAGCTTATAACGCTAAATCTTGTAGAGGGATCACTTAAATGACATTTTCATAAGGATCTTCTTTGTGACACTTGTCAAATAAGTAAACAAGTTAAATCATCTTTCAAGAGAAAGCCTTGTCTGTCTACCTGTAGGATACTTGAACTACTTCACATGGATCTGTTTGAACCCGTTCAAACGATCAGTGTGAGCAGTAAAAAGTATTTGTTGGTAATAGTAGATGATTTCTCTCGATTTACTTGGGTGGAATTTCTTTCATCCAAAGACGAAACATGTGACAAGCTCACAATGCTTATTCGGCAACTCCAAACTTTGAAAAATCTTAAAGTTGCAAGAATAAGGAGCGATCACGGTACTGAGTTTACTAACAAGGTTGTTGAGAAGTATTGTGCAGAAAATGGAATACATCATGAGTATTCAGTTACTAGAACTCCTCAACAGAACGGTGTTGCTGAGCGTCAGAACAGACTCTAAAGGAAGCCGCTAGGACGATGTAAGCAAAATCCAAGCTTGCTTCTAGGTTTTGGGCCGGGGCGATCAATACTGCGTGTTATACTCAAAATCATTTCATGATCAACAAACAGCATGGTAAAACACCATATGAACTATGGAAGGGACGTAAACCAAATATTTTATATTTTCACGTCTTTGGTTCAAAATGTTTTATTCATAATAATGGATCCCATAATCTTAAAACGTTTGATCCTAAAGCGGATGGGGAAATCTTTCTAGGCTATTCCAAGAATGAAAAGAATTTCTGCATCCTAAATAGGTGAACCAATAAGGTTGAGGAATCCATTCATGTTGTTTTTGATGATGCGAACCAAGAGCCGAGTAAGACTAATGCTAGTGATGTAGGAGTTGAAAATTTGTGTCATCATGCATTCAAGATAATCATTGATGATGAAAGTGACGACAATGATGAGATCTTTGTGTCCCATCCTAAGGTTACTTATAAGGCTATCAATGATGATATTGTAAGAACTGCTGATGATCATGAAGAGAATAATCATCAAGAGAAAAATAGAGCTTGTGAACTTCTAGCACATGTGCATGAGGTTAATGGGAATGCAATGCAAGATCAAGCGCCGCAACAACCTCTAAACTTGTTCCAGCCAGATAGACCATGGCTACGTGTCATCCACCAGAGCAAATTATTGGAGATATTGGAGCTCCTATGAGGACTAGAGCCGCTACGTTCAATGACGCCATGTTCGTGAGTTTCTTATCTCAAATGGAACCTAAGAAAGTAGATGAAGCGCTAAGTGATCCTAGTTGGATTGAATCCATGCAAGAAGCGCTTAATCAATTTGAAAGAAGTGAGGTTTGGACGCTAGTACCAAGGCCAACTCACCAAGGAGTTATTGGGACTAGATGGGTTTACAGAAATAAGATGGATGAGGATGGTATTGTTGTAAAGAACAGGGCCAAACTTGTCGCTCAAGGATATTGCCAAGAAGAGGGCATCGATTTTGATGAGACATACGCTCCCATCGCCCGTCTTGAAGCAATTCGCATGTTTCTTGCATATGTAGCATTAAACAAGTTCATCGTGTATCAAATGGACATGAAGAGTGCTTTCCTGAATGGTAAACTCCAAGAAGAAGTCTATGTGGAGCAACCACCAGGATTCATCAACAGCCATGGTAAGAGTATGGTCTATAAGCTAGATAAGGTGCTCTATGGCCTTAAACAAGCACCTCGAGCATGGTATGACACTCTCTCTATTTTCCTTATTGGTAAAGGCTTTTCAAAAGACATCATTGATACAGCGTTATTTAAAATTACCAATGACGAAGATATTCTCTTAGTCCAAATATATGTTGATAATATTATTTTCGGATCTACTAATAAGCGTCTGTGTGAGAAATTTTCAAAAATAATGCAAGAACAATTTGAAATGAGCATGATGGGTGAATTAACTTTCTTCTTAGGATTACAAGTTAAACGACTCCCTAATGGCATATTTATAAACCAAGCTAAATATACACGAGACATGATTAAGAAATTTGGTATGAAAATGCATCATCTTTGAAAATTCCAATGAGTCAAACGCTTAAGTTAGATAAAGATGAAAGTGGGAAGAAGGTTGATGTATCTAATTATAGAGGTATCATCGGATCACTTCTTTATATTACTGCTAGTAGACCTGATATTATATTTTTGGTATGCATGTGTGTACGCTTTCAAGCTGATCTAAAGGATCACACTTAATTTCTACCAAGAGAATTCTTAAATACCTAAAAGGCACACAACATGCAGGCTTATGGTATCCAAGGGACTTTCCTTCTTAACTAATTGGTTATTCAGATGCAGATTTTGCAATATGCAAAATTGATTGAAAGAGTACTAGTGGTACATGTCAATTTCTAGGTGATAGGTTAGTTTCATGGCATAGTAAGAGACAACAATCGATAGGTACCTCTACAGCTGAAGCCGAGTATGTAGTTGCATAAAATTGTTGTGCATAAATTTTATGGATGAGGCAGCAACTTAGAGATTATGGTATAATCCTAGGTCCAGCCCCTATCCATTGTGATAACCAAAGCGCCCTAGCCATGACTCAAAACCCTGTTCTTCATTCTAGAACCAAACATATTGACATTAGATACCATTTCTTGTGTGATCATGTTCAAAAGAAAGATATCTCCATGCACTTTATTGGTACAGAAAAATAATTAGCGGATATTTTTACAAAAGCGCTCAACGAACAACGCTTTCTCACTTTAAGAAGTGAACTAGGTAGGATCGATTTAAACGCTTAATCATTATGCATCATACTTTATTAGACATATAATTTAGGGGGAATCCACTTTATTTATGTCTAAAAGATTTTTGAAAATTTGTTGCAAGTTATCAAATTTAGGGGGAACCTTAAAATTGTACTTGTACATGCCAAATAAGCGTCATTGGTCAAAAATGTTTTTTATTGCATAGATCATCAACGCTCACTATTTGTGCATGATAAGTTGGACGCTCAAAATAAAAAGACTTTAACTCAAGTGTCAACATAAATCTTATCTGATAAACCTATTAAGCGTTGAATCAATTCCCTTCAACACTCAGTAAAAATACTTATAAAATCATGTATTGTTTCTAAATCTATAGTGACGTGTTGGATAGACTCAAAGATTTACTTTAATTTATATTCACGCGCTCTAATAACATCAAATTGGCGGGTATATAACTTTTCAAAATGACAGTTCAAAGTTAGTACGTGTTTATATACGTGGCAATGTACTATGAGCGCGTGCGTTACACTCTGAAAATGCCTAACGTTTTTCAAAATAACCCCGGGCGTGAAAAATTTTATACATGGGAGTTACCAAATGTAACTTTACCTATTTCTTGGAATTTCACATCCGCAGTTAAAGCTAAAAACGGCTGAGATTCATCAACTTTACACGTGGCGAAATTGCATTGACAAGAGAAACTGAAATTTTTCATATTTCATTTAAAAGGCAAAATTTTGCAGAAAAATTACTATCACTTTTACACGAACTCTCTGCAAGAACTTTCTCTCTCTCTCTCTCTCTCAAAGAAAAACTTTTATTTGAATCTCTGCTCTTTCAAACACTCAAAAATGGCACCAAAGAAATCTGTAAACGTTGTTGAAGACACCATCAAGGTCACTAAAGGCCTTGTTGTGGACTGGAAGTACTTGTATGATCAGAACGAGATATCGATGAAGGACATGCTGGACTCCGTCACCAAGGCTGGCCTGCAGACGTTTCTCACAAGATACTCTTATTACTTCTCTGATGAAGTTGTTGAATTCTGGAAGAAGGCTAAGTTTTCAGAGGATAAGGAATCTATTTGCTGCTCTTTCTCCTTTCCTAAGAAGAATTTTCTTCGGACGTTTATTCTCTCTACAGAATCCATCGCCAAGAACTTTAAGTTACCAAATGAGGGTGCGGCTTTCAAATCCATCTCTGCAAGTCATATTGAAGTAGTTTGGACAAATATTGGTAATGATGAAGCAATGGAATTTAAGCCAAACTTTGATAAGAAGGATATTCTGCCCAAGTACAGACTGTTGGCAGATTTCTGCAACAAGTTTGTTGAATGTAGGGTAGGGACATTCTACGAAGTCATCCCAGTGCAGCTTTTGATGATGATAGCCATTCTCATGGATATCAAGGTAAACTGGTGAGACTATTTTTTGGCAGATTAATGGATTGTTTGGAAATCGTCAACAAACCCTATGGTGTTGTCTTGAGTGATATGCTATTCAGGGCAGATTGTGTTAATTCTGCTGGTCAATTCCTGGCAAAAGCAAAGTTTTTGGGTAAGAGGATTGTGAACAATCTCCTCAATCAGCCTAAAGTCGGTGGAGCAGCTAAGCTACTTTGTGAGCATCAACCAAAAGTTCAAGAAGATTCAGATGAAGAGGCTGAGCGTCCAGCCGAAGAGGTAGCCGTGAAACATCCAATTGAAACAGAGAATAGGGCTTCCAAAAAGCCCAAGTCTCCTAAAGTTCCATTTCCTCCTTAAGATGACGATGAGGAAACTGATGAAGATGTAGAAGATCGCATTCCACTTATCAAGAGAAGGAAGCTTGCCTTTATTATTAGGAACATCACTTAACACTACAGAACCCCAGTCTTTCTCCAATTGTCAGCACTAAAGTTTACTAGTATGATTTTTACTCATTCTCCAATTGTCAGCACTAAAGTTTACAAGTATTATTTTTACCATTTAATTATTCACTAGTTTGATACTTTTCACGAATTAAGAAGAGTAATTGATTTTTATTAAGACCTCTTCTATGAGCAAATCGACAAGTTTTTACTAAGTTCACTCACATATATGCTCAATAACCAATCGATTTAATTGCGACACAATAAACGACTCATTGAAAAAAAGAAACAATGTAAAACTTACTTAGATAGTGAGTAACACACTGAGAATTTAATTCACTATATCTTACGGATTGTATTTAGTGAGATTCAATTCAGACTAGAATTCCCCCTTATATAATTCACATGTTTTGGTGCGTGCAAACTTAGTGCATAAAATAAAAAAGAATACCATAATGAAATCAATATTTTCCCGCTAATTTCATATCCTTACCCGCCACTTCCACACTCAAGGATGAAAATTGCGGCAAATTACGAAATCGTCATAATTCAAGTACAATCTGATTAAACGACACCGTAGACCACCTACCACTTCACATGAAACTAAAGTCCTAAACTACCCCCAACATTTTCACAATTCCGATTACCCCTCCGATGGTAGTCCCCGTAATTTCGGCTCTTTACAGCCCTCATTTCAGAACTCTTGCACATATATATAGCGCTCGTTTCGATGATTCTCGAATTCATTTCCGCTCTCATTTTTCTCTTCGTTTCTTCATTGCTCAAATTCATTTCTCTTCGAAATTTCTCTCTTCTCTCTCTAGAATTTCTGCTGGTTTTTGTTTTCTCTCTCTAGAATTTCAGAGTCTCACTCATTATTTTTTCAATAAATTTCACTGGTTTGATCTTCGAAACACCTTCGCTCGAAATGTTTACGTTGTTTTTGTGAATATATATATATATATATATATATATATGTACGAAACCCTAGACCTCGTATTGCGCCCCGAAGATTTTGAAGTCGGTGGATATCCTAAATCGAGGTGCGAAGCTGGTTGGAGTCTGGAATTCGAAGCGCGGACGCTAATTTGTTAAGTAAATGTGAGGTTCTTGTTAAGTTCTATCTCTGAAATTGGGATTCCTTTTTATTGGTTTAAGTTAATGGAACCCTAATTTAAATAAGAAATATGATTGGGGGTTGGATTTTGTTTTCTTTTTTCTTTTTTTGGTTTAGTGACTGGAGATGGTGTTGGACAAATGTGTGTTTTTGTTAGGTTTTTCTTCGAATTAAGATTTCGGTTTTAATAAATTGAATTCTTAAAGCCCTAATTTTGACTAAAAACTGAATTTTGGGGATGGGTGATTGTTAGGGGTTTTGATGTTGGATGGCTCATTTTGGGGTTATTGAGTTTCTTTTAGGGATTTCTTTAGCTTTATTTAAGTTTATGGATCTTGATTTGTGTCGAACTTTGGACCTTGGCTGAATGGGGTGCATCTTAGGTTTTTGGTGCGTGGAACAGAATACTTGATTAGGGGTTTCCGGGAATTGGTTTAGGATTTCTTACTTTATCAAGAACTACGATTTCTGACTTCGACTTTGAGACTTTGAACTGAAACATGGGCAGTAGGTGTTGTCTCGGTCAGACATTGATGTTTGGTAGAATCTTGAGATTTATATTGAGGGTTATGTTATATGTAGTGCATATGTTGTTGTTTTCCTTGCTCAGTAACAAGAAACAATTGTAGGAGGCAGAAAGAAGGTCTCAAATTAATATGCATGTGCTCTTGCTGTTCATTTTTCTTGGAAAGTTATTGATTGTAATACGATGAATTTGCTCTTCCACTCTTGGCTTTTAACATGTGATTTTAAATTGCAGATAAGTAGCAGCTTATTGTCATTGCAGTATATTACAAAGAGAGGGATTGATCGATTACCAGAAGTAAGTGTTCTCCTTTATATCCCTCCTGTATCTATCCTTAGTTTGATATTTATCCTCAGATAAACATGCTTACTTATAAAATGCTTGATCACAAAAAGAGAAAGAGTGGTACCATGACTTTCAACTGATAAGTAAGCTGGTGATTCTGGTGTTGACAGGATTATGTTGTCTTGTTGATCTTTTTAGTCTAATCTGTTAATTTTGTTATGTTCAGTTTATGAATGTAATTCACATGCTGAATTCTAGTGAACTCTGTATTTTAGTGAAACGTGTGCCTGGTGTAGTTATATAAGTTAGTGATTGCTTCTATTGTGTTGTGACTGTTTGTTAATAGTTGAGAAATTCTGCAGAACAGATATTTCAGTTGGCTTTTACGACTATGTGTTTGGGTATTATAAAGTCAGGCCCCTTTTTCTGAATTGAATGCTTTAAATTTTTACATTATATATTGAGCATCAATTTCTGTCACATATCGAATATAGAGGCAAGCCAAGTGTTAATAGTCCCATCAGGTGCACCAATAATGCTAAATTGGCTTATTCTTGTTGGAAAATGCGATGAGTGTATAGTCCTATTAAGAGCATTAATTACTTTATGTGGGTGGATTGATTAGAACTCCATTGAAGCCACTGAATCGACTTTCTCCCCCTTTCTGCCCTTTTTTTGGCCTCCTTTCCTGAATCAACTTGTAAATCTTTAAAGTTCGCATGTTTCCCATTAAGCTGATATTCTGTTTAATATGTCTTTTAGTATGCTAATTACTAGAATATTTTTTGCAGATCTACCTGGAAGGGTGCAATGGCAGAAAAACGGAATGTAAATGGTCCACCCGCGAATGGCAAGGCATCAGGAGGAAATGCATATACAATTGACTTGAGCACCTTCAGCAGGCGATTGAAAGCTCTTTACACACACTGGCAGCAACACAAAGATGAATTGTGGGGTTCTGCAGATGTCCTTGCAGTGGCCACCCCACCTCCTTCGGAGGATTTGCGCTACCTGAAGTCCTCTGCACTGAATATCTGGTTGCTTGGTTATGAATTTCCTGAGACAATTATGGTTTTCGGGGACAAGCGTATTCATTTCCTGTGCAGCCAAAAGAAAGCATCTTTACTTGAGGTTGTTAAAAAGTCTGCTCAAGAGACTGTTGGTGCTGATGTTATCGTGCATGTCAAGGCAAAAAATGACAGCGGAAGCACTCAAATGGATTCCGTGCTCCGTGCCATTCGTTCTGAGTCAAAGTCAGATGGTGATACTGTTCCAAAAATTGGATACATAGCTAGAGAAGCCCCAGAAGGGAAACTCTTGGAGATATGGGCTGATAAGTTGAAGGATTCAGGCCTCCAACTGAGTGATATAACAAATGGATTGTCTGACATTTTTGCTGTTAAGGACAAAAATGAAATTACATGTATAAAGAAAGCTGCATACTTGACTGCTTGTGCAATGAAGAACTTTGTGGTTCCAAAAGTTGAAAAGGTGATTGATGAGGAGAAAAAAGTCACACATGCATCATTAATGGATGAGACAGAGAAGGCTATCTTAGACCCTGTCAAGATTGGCGTGAAACTGAAGGCTGAGAATGTGGATATCTGTTACCCTCCAATCTTTCAGAGTGGTGGAAAGTTTGATCTGCGGCCTAGTGCTTCAAGCAATGACGAATATCTATACTATGATTCTTCCAGTGTCATCATTTGTGCAATCGGCTCGCGCTATAATAGTTATTGTTCTAATGTCGCCAGAACTTATCTTATTGACTCGACTGCAGTGCAGAGCAGGGCCTATGAAGTTCTTCTTAAGGCTCATGAGGCAGCTATTCTTGCAATGAAGCCTGGAAACAAGGTTAGTGCTGTTTACGAGGCAGCGGTTGCTGTAGTGGAGAGGGATGTGCCCGAGCTGTTACCAAACCTGACAAAAACTGCTGGGACAGGCATTGGTTTGGAGTTTCGTGAATCAGGGTTGAGTCTTAATGCAAAGAACGATCGGGTGCTGAAAGCAGGAATGGTGTTTAATGTTTCACTTGGTTTCCAGAACCTTCAAGCAAATACGAGCAATCCCAAGAGTCAGACTTTCTCATTGTTGCTTGCTGATACAGTTATTGTGACGGATGATGGCCGTGATATTGCTACATCGGCTAGCTCAAAATCTGTCAAAGACATCGCCTATTCATTTAATGAAGACGAAGAAGAGGAAGAGCAGCCAAAAGTCAAGCTGGAGTCTACTGTCAAGGACTCGATTTTTTCTAAAGCAACCCTCAGATCAGACAATGGGGAAATGTCAAAGGAAGAACTTCGAAGGCAGCACCAAGCAGAACTTGCACTCCAGAAGAATGAGGAAACTGCTCGGCGCCTTGCTGGCGTTGGATCAGGTACTGGAGATGGACGAAATGCGGTAAAAACTGCAAATGAGCTAATTGCTTACAGGAGTGTTAATGAACTACCGCCACCTAGGGAGATGATGATTCAGGTTGACCAGAGAAATGAGGCCATTCTAATCCCAATTTATGGGAATATGGTCCCATTTCATGTTGCTACTGTGAAGACCGTATCGAGCCAGCAAGATACTAATCGAAATTGTTATATTCGTATCATTTTTAATGTGCCGGGCACTCCTTTCACACCTCATGACACTAATTCAATGAAGAATCAAGGTTCTATATACTTGAAGGAGGTCTCGTTTCGCTCCAAGGACCCGAGACACATAAGTGAAGTAGTGCAGCTGATTAAAACACTTAGGCGCAATGTCATGGCTCGGGAGTCCGAGAGAGCTGAGAGGGCGACGCTTGTCTCCCAGGAAAAACTTGTACTTGCAGGGAATAAGTTCAAGCCAATAAGGTTGTCTGATTTATGGATTCGTCCCACTTTTGGAGGGCGTGCCAGAAAATTGTCTGGTACACTAGAGGCGCATATGAATGGTTTTCGGTATTCAACCTCAAGGGCGGATGAGCGTGTAGATATTATGTATGCTAATATAAAGCATGCCTTTTTCCAGCCAGCAGAGAAGGAAATGATTACGCTTCTTCATTTTCACCTACACAATCACATCATGGTGGGAAACAGGAAAACAAAAGATGTTCAATTCTATTGTGAGGTAATGGAATTGGTCCAAACCATTGGTGGTGGAAAGAGATCCGCCTATGACCCAGATGAAATTGAGGAAGAACAAAGGGAGCGAGACCGGAAAAACAAAATAAATATGGATTTTCAGCATTTTGTGAACCGAGTGAACGATCTCTGGGGGCAAGGCCAGTTTAAGGGCCTCGATCTGGAGTTTGACCAGCCATTAAGAGAACTTGGCTTCCATGGGGTCCCGCATAAGGCGTCAGCATTTATAGTTCCAACTTCTAGCTGTTTGGTTGAGTTGATAGAGACTCCTTTCCTTGTGATCACCCTTAGTGAGATCGAAATTGTCAATTTAGAACGAGTTGGTCTTGGACAAAAGAATTTTGACCTGGCCATAGTCTTCAAGGACTTCAAGCGTGATGTAATGCGTATTGACTCCATTCCGTCAAGCTCGCTTGACTGCATTAAGGAATGGCTTGATACCACCGACATAAAGTATTACGAGAGTAGGCTGAATCTAAACTGGCGCCCTATATTAAAAACCATCACTGATGACCCACAGAAGTTTATTGAAGATGGTGGGTGGGAATTTTTGAATCTCGAAGCAACAGATTCTGATTCTGATAATTCTGAAGAATCTGATCAAGGTTATGAGCCGTCGGATGCAGAGCCTGAATCCGATTCAGAGGACGACGATTCAGAGAGTGAATCGTTGGTGGAGTCTGAAGATGATGAGGAAGATGAATCAGAGGAAGAATCGGAGGAGGAGAAAGGGAAGACATGGGAAGAATTGGAGAGAGAAGCTAGCAATGCGGATAAGGAGAATGGGGCTGAGTCAGATAGCGAGGATGAGAGGAGGAGAAGAAAAATGAAGGCTTTGGGTAAATCGAGGGCGGGACCTAGTAGCGGTGCCTCAAAGCGAATGAAGTTTAGGTAGATTTAGTGGGTTAGCAGTTGCAGTGGACTTATGGCTGGTTAGTTTAGGTTTGGATGGTTATTTAACTTTTAATGTAGTTTTTTCTCATCTTCTAGAACTATGTTATGTAAATTGGTGGATTTAAGCTTATTATAGAGACTACATTTGGTGTTTGGTTTGTTTGGTTTGAGGATGTGTTTTGATTTCATCATGTCCGACATCTGTGGAAAGATTTCATCCTATCCAGCAATGTTAGAGTTCAAATTACGTTCAACGTTTTGCCTTAGAGTTCAAATTACGTTCAACGTTTTGCCATCTCTTTTTTCTCCTTGATCACAACCTATCGTGTGCTCTAGTTGAAGGATCTTACATTGCTAATGTTTAGATAAAGAAAAAATTACAAATCCACTCAGTTATTATGTAATTATTAATCCTTCTTTTTTGGAAATTTTATAAAGTTCTTCCCGTGTTAAGGTAGTTCTTACAATTTTATTTTATCTATTTAAATTATTTTACAATTTTACCTTAATAATTCTTACAAATAGATGCCTACGGGGGGTTAGCCTTTGTAATTTTCAATAAGTGAGTATTCTTTTGATAATCGTAATACACAATAAAGGAGGGGCGTGTAACTTTTTCTTAGATAAAACAGTAGAAGATTGTTTTGATATTGATGGCATAATATGTCGTGACACTTTGCATCACTTTGCATTTCTTGTTTGATATGTATGTTACTAAAGAATTATAATTCTTCATGTATCGAATCCTACACGAATATAATCACAGTCACTTATAACTTTTATGAGTATAATCCTTTAATAGACATGAAATTTCCGGCTAATAACGTCGAGTGATGTAATTGTAATTATAATAATAAGAGTGTTTTTGGTGTAATTTAATGTTACCTCAGGGATGATTTGTGTGATTTACCTTTCTAAGTTATTGAAAGGTCAAAAAATCAGGACGTAGCTTTGAAAACACTAATTAGTGTGTCAAACCCGATGTACCACTTTTTTTTGATCAAAAAACCTGATGTACAACTGTTCGTACTTCTCAAGAGTTAACAAATCTAAAGATCATTAAAAAATAAATTAACTTATATGTATATATTTATATTCATCAACTCGAAGAAAATAAAATACTTAATTAAGAACCCAAAGTTTAGAAAATAAAATAAAGTAACAAAAAATTAGAGGCTTCAGGTTTGACTGTCACGCAAACCCACCCCTGCTGACTGCAGGAAGATTAAAAATTATAATAATACAAAAGTTCAATAAAAAAGAAATAAAATGGAAAAATCAGAGCATTTTGTATATGTCTCTCTCTCTCTCTCTCTCTCTCTCTCTCATTCTTGTATTTCTTCCATCTGTATCTATCTGTTGTATCTCTCTTTCTCTCTGTCTGAATTTGTGGCGCTATGGGTGACGGTGTTATATAATCGAAGCCACAAATTCATCGACAAGCTCAGCCACCGATGATCATCTTATGTGCGTTCTTCAATTTCTTCTTAACATTCTGATTTCATCGCTAGGTTTTTTTTTTTTGTGAATTTTTCTGGTGATTCATCTGAATTTTCTGCATTTTTATCATTTTGTGCTTTTAAATTTTGGTGCTTTTGGTGTTGTATGTGGATTTATTAGGATGTTGTGGGATCCGTGGTTCGTTCTGTTGAATTCGAAATTACTAATGCGATGAACAAGGTTAAGAAATTGGACGTAAGGAACAAGGATGTAGTCGGAATTCGATACATTTTTAAGCAAATTAATGAAGAATTCGTAACGGTGTGGATCAAGTATTTGTGTTTATTTATTGTTTGTGGTTGTGTTAGCATTTGAAGGATTTTCTGGATATTGAAGGATGAAGTTAATGTGAAAGAGAGGAATCTAGGTGGAATTTAATATCTATAGGTGTTAATATGACTCTGCTTCACTTTACATGCCTATATTGAAGTATTTCTCTTCAGTAGACTCTGTCAAGATTTCATTACAAAAGGCTCGCTTTTTAGGTAACTGAGATGGAATCTGAAACCCAACAGAATTCTTTCTGGAATGTATTTGAATGATTCACCCTGCAAGGATCATGAGTTGCAAAACTTAGAATAATAGGATTTTAATCTGTTATGATGAATATATGAATTTGGAATGTCGAAATAGAGGAGCAAACACTAAAGGTTGGAAAATTAAATAGAACAAATGTTGCAAAATAATAGAATCGATGCACATATTGTGAGAAAACTTGCTAACTTTTCGGTCGTTCAATTTAGTTGGGAAATGTGCAATTAAATTTTCAAAATAGAACGCCCGATGCATTTAACATGAAAGGGTTAAAAATTAGAAATCATATTCGGAGAGCTTAAGGATAGATGGACATATTTGTAAGAGATGCCGCTATATTGTCATAGTCATTCACTTTCTGGAGCAAACACGCTGGAAAAACACCAAGCCCAGCATTATTACCTTTATATTTCGAGTTTTTGTAACTTTGTCACTCTAATTGACAAACCTCATGTAAGTACTTTTTCTAAGTCATTCACCATTAAGAATATCAATTTGCTTGAAATGCACTGGAGCGCTGATCCTTGTATCGTTGGATCTTGTGGTTAAGCAGACTTGAATTGTGGAAATACCTCTTGCGATTCAATTGTTGTAAGTTAGGCAGTATAGATTGGGCGGAAATACCCCTTGCGATTTAATTGTTGTGAGTTAGGTAGTATAGGTTGGGCAAGCTTGGCTAATTTTTTGGGTCAGATAGTCATCTGCGCTTTCTAGGCTACCTGATGGGTTTGGTGGAGTCGGATCAAAATAGGGTCAAGAAGAGGAGCCAAAATAGAGCCAAGAAGGGTCGGGGTTGACCGAGATTGCAAAAGATGAAAAGGAGTCGAAAAACGGACCGGGGCTACCCTAGGCGCTGCCGGCGGCGCCCAGGTGTGGGGCCAGCGATGCCCAGGCGTGGGGCCGGCCCTAGGCGTTGCTGGCGGCGCCCAAGCGTGGGGCCAGCAGGTAGCGCCCAGGCGCGGATGTGCACAGCTGTACGCGGTTTTGACGAGTTTTGGCAAGTTTTTGGCATATTTGAGTTCTAGTTTGATTGGAATTGTTTCCTATTGTGTTAGGAATTATTCTCTAGTTGTTTAGGAGTGTTTTTCCTAATTTGTTAGGGTTTAGACTTTTCCACCATTATAAATATGAGAACTCCACTTGTAATTCAATCGATGTACTCATTGAGAAATAAAGATGTAGTCTAGGTTGGCTCGTGGATGTAGGCAATTATGCCGAACCACGTTAAAATCCTTGTGTCGTTATCTTCATGTTTAGGTTTAAGTTTTCTCATTTCTTGATTATTCTTCGTGCTCTGATGCTACCATCCCTAATAACTGGTATCAGAGCCATAGGTTGTAGATTTAGGAGACGTCTTAGATCTAGATCTATGGGGAAACGTTTTTGGTTAAACGTGGATTTCGTCGTGGAAACAATGGTAGGAGATGGAAGAATAATTAAGCCCGACGATTTTGTTGCAGAGAGCACGAATTGAGGTCGTGGTGAAGCCGGAGAAGATGACAGGGGAGGATGAGATCGGGTAGATCGTCAACCAAAAAAGAGTAATCCCGTTGAACGTTAACGAGAAAACGTTGAAAAATCGTGGTGCCAGCAAATAGGCAGATTCGCAGCAGCAGTGGCAGATTTGTGTCGCCGAGTGGGTAGAATACGAAGCCAGTGGGAGCAGTTGCGGTGCCAGAGGCAGATCCGTAGAGCCAGAGGTCAACGAGCAAATTCATGTTACCAAGAGGGAGCAAACGAGTTGCTAGAGATCGAGGGGCAGAGCTATGGTGCCAAGAAAGCAAATCCATCGAGCCAGAGGTCAGAATGATAGAATCGAAAACCGAGAGGGTAGAGCTGTGTAGTCGAGAGACCAGAGGGCAGGGTTGTGGAGGCATGACCACGTAGAGAGACCATGAGGACAGGAAGCAGTGCCGGGAGAGGTTGACCGTGGAGTCGGAAGCCATGGTGGCAGGATGCGAAAACCGGGTAGGTAGATTCGCATAGCATCGGGTTTATTGGCAGAGGGATGTGACATAGCTCGTGGAGTGGGAGCTCGAGCCAGTGGCCCGAGTTAGCCATTGAAAAATCAAGTAGGCGGATGGATCAGACATTGCTCATGCAGGGGCATGGAGCAGATACATGAGGGATCCGAGATTGCCGTTGGAAAAGTCCTTGGTGGAAAGATGTTAGTGGACGGGTTGACCGAGGCAGTTTGAGTGTAACATGTTCGGGTTTTAGAGTAACCTATATCCGAGGGTCAGATGGACCGAGATGGATATGCCACGATATTCAAGAGTTGGCTGATCACCAAAAGAATAGGGTAGTGGTGAGGGTTCAAAAGGGGGAAAGATGTTCACAGAGAGAGTTCGTCAAGTGGGTGACACTAGAGGACGAATGAATTGAAGAGACATGGAGAGGTCTCGGGATTTGATCTCCATTGGATTTGGGGATGGGTCGAATAGACTAAGGTTCACTTAGGATAAGTAAAGAGGTGGTTCGAGTTGAGTTCGGGTTATTTTGATCAGTCTCCAAGTGAGAGATTGATGGGTTTGGTTGAGTCGGATCAAAATAGGGTCAAGAAGAGGAGCCAAAATAGAGCCAAGAAAGGTCGGGGTTGACCGAAATTGCAAAAGATGAAAAAGAGTCTAAAAACGGACCGGGGCTGCCCCAGGCGCTGCCGGCGGTGCCCAGGCGTGGGGCCGGCGGCGCCCAGGCGCCGGCAGGGGGCGCCAGATGTGCACAGCTGTACGCGGTTTTGACGAGTTTTGGCAAATTTTTGGCATATTTGAGTCCTACTTTGATTGGAATTGTTTCCTATTGTGTTAGGAATTATTCCCTAGTTGTTTAGGAGCGTTTTTCCTAATTTGTTAGGGTTTAGACTTTTCCACCATTATAAATATGAGAACTCCACTTATAGTTCGATCGATGTACTCATTGAGAAATAAAGATGTAGTCTAGGTTGGCTCGTGGATGTAGGCAATTATGCCGAACCACGTTAAAATCCTTGTGTCGTTATCTTCATGTTTAGGTTTAGTTTTAGGTTTTCTCGTTTCTTGATTATTTTTCGTGCTCTGATGCTACCATCCTAATACTACCCTTCTCAAATCCTCCTCCTCAACAGATCATTTAGACGGTAATTTGTGGTTTGCTTTTGTAGGTCAAGTTAGGTGGTTTCTTCTTTACGGTTTGGGCCTTCCCCAAGTTGGTCTTTCAAATTTCAGAGTTGATTTAAATGATGAGCAAATAAACAGAATACGGCTGTCAAAAATTTCACAATACTTTTGTCCTTTTCCTAAAGATTGGAATCTCTTATGAGAAGGATAACTTCTATATTAGCTTTTTCCCCCACATGGCAATGATCTTGTTGGTGTTTGGCAGTTTATGGACACTTAAACTACACTAAACCAAACAATTGTTGTTTTATGATGATGAACTAGAGATTGATCCAATCCACTCTATAATTGTGTGATTTGGTTGCCAGAATCAGTGGTTGGGTGGTTCTTGCACCCTCTTAGTGTTTTTGCATCAAATGTTAGAATTATTTTTGTTTCTTCATTCTTGACCTTTCTTTTTGAAAATTACTCTGTTTTTGAACTTCTTATCTGCCTGTTGGTTTTCTACTGTGACAGAGACTAAATTCTTCGATTGGAAAATGTCATAGAGCAATAAATCTGTATCACGTTTGTAGTTTTACTATCAGATGCTTAATCTTAAGAAACTTGAATGGAGAGTTCATCAGTGGTAGCCTCTCTATATAGTATCAATCATGCTTATAGATAGCTCACTCCATTGATTAACTTTCTTGGTATTCTTTTGACTTGCACTTCAGATTCTTGTAATTTTAAATCTATATTCAACTGGTGTAATGCCTTAACCCACACGATTTTTCGTTCCGACATTGGATCATTCATTAGCAGATTAATAGTGGGGTTTGTTTGGGATGGCGATCTCCCGGCAAAACTCAAACTGCTAGAAATAAACAAGAGTACAAAAATAATTTTAGCCTATACAAAGATCTGACGTGGTTCGGCCAAAACTTCTTACATCCACGGCACTAGATCTCCCCTCTTTATTTCTCTCTTTATTTCTGATCTTTGGAGAGTGATACATATTACAATGTACAAACCCCTATATACAAAGTTGGAAGACTTTATACACAAGGAATCTAAACTTACTCTGAATAGGAAACCAAATCCTACTCCTAGGCAACATAGGAAGAAAGACAATGATTAATCAAAATTTGCCAAAAATAAGATTAAAAACACGTCGAACAGCAATCCACCGACCCTGTTACTGATCTCGTGCTATGGTTCCAACACTGCAGAAACTTGGGGTGACATTCTATCACCCTGGCGCCGGACCTGGTGCCGTGGCGCCGGACCTGGTGCCGTGGCGCCGCTCTTCCAGCAAATCCTGTTGCTCTGGCTTGGTTGGCATCTATTTGGATCCTCTTTGATTTTTCCTCGTTTCTTTGTTCCAGGCTTCAAAATCCTATCAGGGCCACCACGTAAAGGTGCTTTAAAGGTTTCATAATGATCTAACAACTATTCTGTAGATAAAAACTGAAGAAATTTGTGAAAAAGAATTAGTACCTCAGATATTCTTCTAAAATCAGAGTGGATATTGTTGTTGGTAGTTGATGTAGGCAAATTTGGCAGAGAGGTGATCTATATCCATCTCTAGAGCCAAATTTTATGTGCGAGAGAGACAAGTTAAAAATGACCTGGGATAGCCAAATGTAGACTAGGAAAGAAATAAGTATTAGCTGATGGGGTTATGTGATGCACAATGATATGGATAAAGTGAGAGTTTCTTTACTTTTATGTGTTGGCTTTTGTTTTTGGTTAATTGCTCATCTTTTCTAAATGATTGAAGAAGAGTAAAATGGCCCCAATCAGTGGTTCTGAGATGTCACTTAAGCACTAACTCTAGCTATCATCAAGCTTGCATATTAGACTCATTTAGATTTGCTAAACATAATTGTACGTGTATGTGTGTATTTGTATTACTTTTTTTTTTATTCTCATGCACCCCACTTAAATACGTTCTCTCAGAGTTCACACTCCCAAGATCGCATCCCCGCCAGAACAGTGACATTGTAGCTTAGGTCGTTGAGTGAAATTTTCTAGATTAAGTACCATATGACTCTCATTTACTTTACTCGTTTACAGCATTTTTTTCCCATTATCATCTTCACTATTGGATATATTTTCAGGATCCTGAAGTTAATGTATGTGTTTTTCTTTGATATGTGTCATTGTATGCAAGCATATGATGCACGGAGAGTGACATGGTGATACAGACACAGCACAACATAGACAGGTTGACATGATAAATCTTAAAAATACAAGGACATGGCACGATGCCCACACGAGTATGTGAATATATATATAAACACACACACACAAGCATACATGTGTGTGTGTGTGTCAGTTTATATAAATATATATATTGGTAGCGTATTTGTAGAGACATCGATTTGAGTATATAGAGAAGAAATTCATGTCGTGTGATAGCATGGATTTGTAGACTATTGTGTAGTGAAAGTAATTTTAGTCAAGAAATATAAAGATAAATAAATGTATTTAAATGAGGTAATACTAATTTATCAGATAGTTTTCTTTTATTTATCTTTCAAAAAATTATAACTCTTAAACCTTACAAAATATGATGGGAAAAAAAGAACTCTTGCGTCCAAAACCAGTTGGTATTAGCCAGATCGGAGTTTTTCTTTTGTTCTTTAATATTATGGAAACACCAAATAGCACGAGTGGACATGGTAAGAGGCGTGTCATGTCCGACCCAGTGTACGATGTGTGTCCGAAATGATATGAGTTAATTTTGCGAAGTGTTAATGCTTTATAGATGTAAGTAAGAAATAGTCAAATGGGTGGCGACATTCTATTGAAGGAAATATGGAAGAGCAACTTAATATGTATGATTTTAATGCATTACCTCATGTTATGGTTTTTTTTCTATGTAGACTTAGAAGTGGCAATAGACTTCACTTTTTATTTCTTCTTGATTTTACAGCTCTTTTATAAATTATTAACCTTTGATTACCAGTCACTATCTCCATTTCATGTCGTGATTTCCCTTTCTTTTTAACTTGACTTCTTGAGAAAGTCTAAGAGGGTTACACTTGCAGTTTATTTTAACAAAAATAATTATCGTTCCTATAAATAAAAAAGTCTCTCTTCATTCTTTCATTTCCTAGACAAAATAGGTTGTGTCAACAACATCCTTCTTAACAAGTTTTAGTGAGTACATTAAAGAGGTTGGTTCTGCACCGCACCGATGTTATGTATTGGATTTCTACAATCTTGAACTTGTACCATTTCTATCTTTTCATTCATTTTGTATGGTATTCCATCCACCTTCAACTTTCAACTTTCTACTTTTATGTACAGATTCTTGTGATCTCAAGTCACATCAATTATGCTTAGTGGCATTTTTTCTTGATATGGTTAGATTATGTTAGATGGGCATTCCAATTGTTGACTTTTTAAATTGACGAACATTTTCAATTTGTAATTAGATTCCATAACTAGCCTGTATTATTTATTGCAGAGCGACATGAGTATTACTATTATTACTATTTTCTTCTTAAAAGTTTGTTAATGGCAGTATAGATGTCTTATTTTCACGTTCTTCTTTTTGGATTCTCCGACACAACTATAGATTATATAATCTTGTAACCTGTTTGCTGATCATGTTATATGTGCTCACTTTATTTGATATTGGATAATGATTCTTTTTGTTATGGAAGTGATTGTTCTTAGTACATTAGTATATGCACTATTCTGTTATAATTTCATTATGTACACATGGATTGACAATATTAGTCTTTCAAGTTTAAATGATGCCCCTAAGGATTCCTGCAAAGTTTCTGTTATATTTATGTTGATTTGGTCGTCCTGTATGAGATTTTTATAATTTAAACCGCTATCATAATTGAGATTCTATACGTTATTGTATACTTTATATGAATTACAGGAGATTATACCAATATCAACTGGATGCTGGATAGTCTTATTATAAATATAGATCTGTTTGCTGAGGAGATTATTGCTGGGTTTCTCCAGGTGAATGACTTATTGAGGTTATAAAGCCAACTTGTTATTTTGAAGATGGCTTCGGTGGGTGTAGCACCTTCTTCTGGCTTAAGGGAGGTGGGCAGAGAGGCTGTAGGAGTTGATAGATTGCCTGAGGAGATGAATGACATGAAAATTCGGGATGATAAGGTATGTGCATGGTCTACAAACATGTACTTTTATTGTTTTTGGTAAAGCTTATTTATTAAAAGTATTCTTCTTGTCTTGAGTTGGATTGGGCATTGTACTTTGATGGATATGTTTGGTTTCGTAGGAAATAGAAGCGACAGTTGTAGGTGGTAATGGAACCGAGGCAGGCCACATAATTGTGACAACTATTGGGGGCCGAAATGGCCAGTCAAAGCAGGTAACGTGCATATCTTGTGTTTCCTATTTTTTAACTTTCTAGATTGTGTCCTTACCCTACTATCACTTCCATAGTATCCAACAACCGTACCTAAACCAAAAGAGAGGGGTTCTTACCCTACTGACACTTTCATAGTACCATAAGCAGCCTTACTCTATACCAGAAGAGCCCATTACCCCCTCCCCCCTCCACACCCACCCCCTCCCCACCCCCACCCCCACCCCCACACACCACATATATATATATAGATATATAAAGGGTTAATTACACTTACTATCCTCCTTATTATAAAACCTTATATTGTGCCCCCTCTGACTAACTTCCATTAGTCCAACGTGACGGAAAGTGTCAAATGATAATTTTGCCCTAATTTTTCAAAAAAAAAAAGGATTGATTACAGTAACTACCCTTCTTAGTTAGTGTAATTACATTCCAGTCAACTTATTTGTGGCCCATAACAAACACCCCCCTTTTATAATAAAACCTTACATTTACCCCCTCTGACTAACGAATGTTAGTCAAACGTTACATTTTTGGCAACTTACTAATTTAGATTCATCTGATATTGCGCCTAAAACAAACCGAAACTCGGTATATGTTTTCATTTTATAAAAGATAATCGAATTGACATAAATCGAATTTGCACTTTATTATCAGGATGTTAATAAGTCTTTACGAAATCCTTTATTTAAGACCAAATTGAAAATTACAATTACTCTCTCTTTAATATGAAAATTACCCCTTAAGGGCAAAATAAGAAATTTAGAAAATATTTTTTTGTTGATCTTAGCAATTTTTATTAGTTTTTTTTTAAGGAAGGTGGCAATTGTAATGTTTTATTATAAGAGGGGGCTATTTGTTATGTGTTCAAAATAAACGGACTGGACAATAATTATACTAAATAAGAGGCGTAGTTAGTGTAATTAACCCTAAAAATAAATATAAACAAATAAATTAGCAAAAAATTAAAAATTTAAATTAACGAAACAGCCCTCAAAGTCTAACATCTATTTACACTTCCACCAATTACACTCAAAACATACAAAAGAAAGGAAAAATAAAAGAAAAGAACCAACAAAAAATACAGCCCAGCCAGGGAGAAGATTGTTGCTGGGTTTTGGTTCTGGAGGTTGGGTAGGGGAGAGGCGGTGCTTGGTGAAGGAGAGGGCGACGGGTTTGGGGTGGGGGTGATTTGGGTCGTGGGCGGGAAAGGTGGGGCAGTGGCATGGAACCCGTGTTTTGGGGTGGGTTGCCCAGGTAAAGGGGCAGCTTTGGTGTTGCTGGCAGTTTCTTCAATACTGTTCATCTTCTTCATGGACAGTAAACTTTTTATTCTTTTTCTTTTCATTTTTAATTATATATATTATTATATTTTGATATATATATATATATATATATATAGGGAAAATTTCAATTATCGTCCCTCACTTGTACCCCAATTTCGATTTTGGTCCCCCAGATATTGCACTCATCTAATTGACCCCTAACTTATCTCAATTTCGTCAATTTTGGTCCCTCCGTCAACTCCTCCGTCCAATAGTTAACGGAGGACCAATTTTCCCTACAAAACTCACGATTTTGGCACGAAAAAGTCGAATTTCAGTTTTTTTCTTTAAAATCAGATTTTACCCTCAAGAAATTCCATTTTCTCCAACACCTTACACAAAAAATGGGCTACTCATCATCTTCAACCTTAAATTCTCATTCTCACTTGCACTTTCACTTGGATTGGTTGCACTTTCAATCTGATTGATTTGTGAAACACCATTTGTTCTCCTCCTCTTGCCACAAGTACTTTGATTGTGCCCTTGCCCACCACATTTTCTGCATTTTAGTTGGCTTTTCAATAATATGTTGGTGTTGGCCATGAATTATTGAAAGAAAAACGAGATTTGAGGTTGAAGATGATGTATAGCTCATTTTTTGTGTTTAGGTAATGATGAAAATGAGATTTTTTTAAGGGTAAACTCTGATTTTAATTAAAAAAAAACTGAAATTCGACTTTTTGTCGCCAAAATCGTGCCTTTTGGAGGGAAAATTGGCCCTCTGCTAACTATTTGATGGAGGAGTTGACGGAGGGACCAAATCTGATGAAATCGAGATAAGTTAGGGGTCAATTAGATGAGTGCGATATCTGGGGGACCAAAACCAAAATTGGGGTATAACTGAGGGACGAAAAATGAAATTTGCCTATATATATATTCGAGTAGATTTATCTACATCGATGTATGGTATTGTTTTTAAAATTGAACCAAAATTCGGTATTCTTAGAAAACTAACGGAATTTGCTGATATTATCAAAGAATATTCTTTAAATTTCTTTGCCCTTCCCTCGGTCACCCGTTTTTCTATTAAAAAAAGAAAAACACTAAGGGAGTGAATGTAATTTTTCAAATTAAAGGATGCAATTAGAACTTTCATTTTTTTAATACATGATTTGGTAAAAATGTTGTTAACATCTTAATAATAAAGAGTAAAATGCAAATTGGCATGAACACCATACAAAATTTATCATCGATTTGCCTTTTTTACAGAATCTATTTCAATTTTCATTTAGGCAATCGGTAAATTAATTGTTTTAAAATTGAAGAAATTAAAACTAAGGTGTGGGTGATTGTAAGTTTTCATTATAAGAGATTAAGCGGGTTGTGCTATAAACACACTAAGTAAGAGGGGTAGTTAGTGTAATTAACCCATATATAAAATTAAAAACCTAGGGGAAAAACCCACACATAAACATGTAGATTATGTGGGATTAAGTGCAGTAAAGTCATTTGCATGAGTGTAATGAGACTGTTGTTTTATGTCCTTCACTTCTGTTGGCATTTTAATTTGCCAAGTTTAACTTTTCCCCTTTCATTTTGAGGATATTTTCAGACTATTAGTTACATGGCTGAACGTATTGTTGGGCAAGGGTCATTTGGAGTAGTGTTCCAGGTAATTCTTTTAGTGTTTTTTCCTATGAAATGCATGATACTACTGTACTGCATATTAGTGGGGTCACTTATCAATGTCGTTATTTGAAACTCTTTTGGTTATCCAGGCAAAATGCTTAGAGACTGGTGAGACGGTTGCTATAAAGAAGGTTCTTCAGGACAAGAGATACAAGAACCGTGAGTTACAGACCATGCGTCTTCTTGACCATCCAAATGTCGTTTCCTTGAAGCATTGCTTCTTCTCAACAACTGAAAAGGATGAACTTTACCTCAATTTGGTACTTGAGTATGTCCCTGAAACAGTTCATCGTGTGATCAAACACTATAACAAGTTGAACCAGAGGATGCCACTGATATATGTGAAGTTGTACACTTACCAGGTATTTTTGCAGTTTCTGATCCACTGCTTAGTTTTCTATGTGCTCTAGGCACTATGGTAGTGATCTTGATAGCTTCTCATGGATGCTAAATGTTTTTGTTTCTTCTGTTGCAAACTACATTATAAGTCATGGCTTAGATTGTGGCTTTTGCACCCATGCCGCTGAATCGTGTTTAACTTTGTATGGGAATTAGGATCTAATGCTTGTTCTTAATTGAGATATGGAATTCTTTTGTTGAAAAACGTTCTTCCATTTTAAATAATATTGACGAGTCGTTACATCAAATATCACCTGGAATGATATTAAACATGATCATTTTTTATGCTATTATTTGTTAAGAGGGTATTTTGTTATTATTACTTTGGAGGAATCTGACATTTTTCTGTACTTCTTGAGCCACTACTTCTTCTTTTTTTTTCTTTTTTCTTTTTTTTTTTTGTAAATTAATGTACTTGAACCTTTGTCTAGGAGGTCAATATCGTTGGAAAATTTAATTATGTTGCTTTTGCCAGATTTTCAGAGCATTATCTTATATTCATGGTGGTCTTCGAGTCTGCCACAGGGACATAAAGCCTCAGAATTTGTTGGTATGTTCATGTTAAATATATGCTTATTGCATTTTATTCTTTGTTACTTCTTTTCTATTACTTGCTGGAGCCTGTGTAACCTTTGGTAAGGTACGACTATTCTGGGATGCTTTATGGAGTTAGATAATAAAACTTACATGTGTACTATCTTTTACTTTTTTATTTCCAAATTTGCGTAGAGTGTCTTTCATGTTTTGATATGTGGCTTGGGATTGTCATGATATCGTTCTTATAGTACAGGTTCAGTGAAGCTAGTTTTGTCTCTTGTTGGAGCTGGGATATGAATTTTCTTACTCAATTTTAATCATATGCCGATATGAAAAGTATACTGAAAATTTTTATTAGCTTAATCCGTGTCACTCAGAAAGACAAATGACCTTTTTTTAACTTTGGTGTTTTAAATTTATCCCCTCTGGAAGATGCATATAAAGTGAGCCTCTAGGCAACCATAATAGAAGCCAATGTCATTCGATAGATTTATTGACAGCCAAATCCCATTAAACCTGCTGATAATTATAAAAAATGTGTAAATGTTCACTAGCTTGGAAGTATTGATTTAAATCACCTACAATTTGCTTTAACTATAAAACAATAGATTCACACATATTGATTAGAAGTTAAATTTTCCTTTCATGGACTTTCTTTTAGCTTTTGGCCTACAAATTTTGTTTCAATCTAATTAAGTGATGACATTATGCAGGTGAATCCGCACACGCACCAGGTTAAATTATGCGATTTCGGAAGTGCGAAAGTGTTGGTATGTAAAAAGGTTACAACAAAGAGGAATTATATTTAAGTAAGAAATATGTTGGCAATTAAATTTGACTGATTTTGGCAGGTCAAGGGGGAGCCCAATATCTCATATATCTGTTCTAGGTATTATAGAGCACCTGAGCTTATTTTTGGAGCAACAGAGTATACTACAGCTATTGACATTTGGTCTGTTGGATGTGTGCTAGCTGAGCTACTTCTTGGACAGGTAATTGTGTTTTTGTTTGTGCTTTCTTCCCTTTTACGTCTAATACATCCTTCCCAATAACAGGAATAAGAACTTCTTGCCCTCCTAATGTACGTTATTATTGGCCTTTGCTTTTCAGCCTTTGTTTCCTGGTGAAAGTGGCGTAGACCAGCTTGTGGAGATCATCAAGGTTCTCTCTCTCTTTCACGCACGCACACAGACACACGAGTATAAACGCCAACACTAACCACTATGCCAACTTTTAAGTTTATCTTGTTTTCACTCCTTCATTGGAGGGGATACGTCTTATCAATATTTTTATTCAAATTCTAAAGTATTCATCAATAAATAGAAGTGAGACGAAGATGTTCAGAGTTTTCTGGATGCTAGAGTTTCATGTGATGTCGTTTCTGTTTTCAGCAGTGTGAATTAACTCAATCAGGTTTTAGCAAGTTGTATTTCCTAGTTTTTAGATGCCTAACAGGTTACTTACGTTTGCTGGAGTGACAAGGTTGTGTCCACTAGTCATATTTGGAATAAGACTTCTGTTTTTGTGTTTTTCACTCCGATAACAAAATCGTTTTCAGGTTTTGGGTACTCCAACGAGGGAGGAAATAAAATGCATGAATCCTAATTATACTGAATTCAAATTTCCGCAAATTAAAGCCCATCCATGGTACAAGGTACTACTTGTAGACTAATGTATTCATTCTCTTCTCTGTTTGCTATTTGCTTCTATTTCGCCATCTTGTTATTTCTTCACTCTATATCAGATATTCAATAAACGCATGCCTCCTGAAGCTGTTGATCTTGTTTCAAGACTGCTACAGTACTCTCCTAATCTACGTTGCTCAGCTGTAAGTATTTTCTTTTCTCTTCTCTTTTTCTTTGGAAGAGTTGGGGGCAGGGGAAGGGCCAATTCTTTTCCCTTTTAATTTATACTATTTATTATGGCTGAGGACCTTAGAGTAACCACTTTGGTCTACTCAATGTGTGAAATGTGTCTTGACTACTTCCTAAAACATTGAATAACAATTACAATTTACTAGGACTAGGGTGTAAACTGCACTCTGATTGTTACTGAATATTTTCTTCAAAAAATTGAAAATATTTTTTCTCCTTATTACTTTTTTCTAATTAATGTTTCTTTTCTCTTTTTCTATTTTTAAGTTTGATTTAATGTTTTTTCTCAATTTCATTAACAATGCACAACTAATTTTAATTAGCATGTACTTAGTATTTTAAATGTGGATATGTTTCTACTGAACCTAGTATGTATTATTTTCAGCTGCACACACAGAGTGCATTTGTCTCTAGTATTTATTAGTTCAATTTAGTTCACACATTTGGCTTCTTCGATTTCTGGGGGTTGATTAGATCAGATATTTCAATCTCCTTGATTTAGTTTTTGTAGTTTTTCACATCCCTATTTCCCATTATGTTGACGCTATTTTAGTAATAGTACTATCTTCCGTCTTGTTAAGCTATTCACACTCGGTATTGCATTAAAATCTAAGATATCCATTTACTTGCACTCCAGTTGGATGCCTTGGCCCATCCGTTCTTTGATGAGCTACGCGATCCAAATACTCGTCTGCCAAATGGGCGTTTCCTTCCTCCACTATTCAACTTTAAGCCTCATGGTACAAATTTCTCTAAAATATTACTTTTTGCGTCTCGTTTTGTAACTAGTATCGAATTATTTTTATTTCTTATATTTTGTTGCGTTCTTATTTTTAGAGTTGAAGGGTGTCCCCGCAGAGACCCTGATGAAGTTGATTCCCGAGCATGCTAGGAAGAATTGTTCCTTCCTCGGGTTATGATTTTTCCAAGTTCTTGAAGAAAAATATCTATTGTCTTTTAGAGATGGAACGTTTCGCCTGCTTATTTGCGTTATGATTTATCCTTGTTTATCGCGTTTGTTCTTGCTTTATATTAGTATTACCTTGTTTTAAAAGCTGATCTTAGTGAAGTGATATGTACTCGATTGCCCAAACTTCAGAGGGCAATTATATTTGTACTTCTGTTTATTTATATGAACTTCTTCTTGTGTTTAATGTTCCATCTTATGAAGAATGCATATATCCATTTTTCCCGACTTATGGTTGGTTGTGTTATATTGAATAGCTGTTGTACACAAGTATTTCTGTGTGTAATTGTCTCTAAACACGATATAGGCAAGTGTTTTCGTGAGTATCTCCTGTAGGCAAGTGTCATGTAATTTGCTACCCCTTGAGAGCTGCCCGGTCATCTCTTAAAGTTCGCTTAGGGTGTGTTTGTTTAAAGGATTTGAAAGTTGTGAATTTCAAATTCATCCCATAAATCCATTGAGTTTGTTTGCATGATTTGAAGTTGTAAAGAATTTTAAATCCATTGGTATTCATTTGAACTATTTTTTCAATCACTAATAGTGGATTTCAAATGACTCCATCTTAGAGTCATTTGAAATTCTCCCTCCAAATCCACTCTTCAAAACTATTTTTTTTCAATTCAAACACAACTTTAGGGTTCGTAGAATTGTGCTTGATATTTTTGCGATATAATGCACTTATTGAGGGAGCTCAACTTTAGGGATCTCTAATCACACCTGAATGACTAATGACTTCTAGGTGCTTTTGCAATAAAGCCAGACTGTACCTTGAGTTTTTGGGTTCAAGGACACCATGGGAAACTAAAAGAAAAGGACTTCTAGGGAAGTTCTAGCTTAAATTGAGTTTGGTCGCTCTCCAATGCTATTTAAAATAAGTTATTAATCACATGACAAATGCATTTTTTGATTTTGTGACTTGTGCTGGAGATCGACCTAACCTGATCTCAGTTTTTTCGTTAGACACATACGATCTCCCTGTGAAATGCCTAATCATCAACCTGTTTCCTGTGGGGAAAAAATAACAAAACACCTCTCTGCCATTTCGAGAAGGATTTACTGTGTCCTTCGAACATTTTTGCCTGGAATTTTTACTGTGAGGACATATATACCCTCTTTTTTTTGAGAATATTACACTATATGTTTCTACTTTTTAAAAAATTTCTGTATTAGTTTAATTTACTTTTTTTCTTTTATTTTTCCTATTTTTTTTCATCATCTTCCCCAACTCATCCCTTTTCCTAAAACCCTAACCTTAACACACCATTCCCCGATCTCAATCAAAATCAGCCCCCAAAACGCAACACCATCTATTTTTGTTCAGATTCAACCGCCAAACACGAAAATCAACCTGCCCAAAACACAAAATTTAACCCCCAAAGGGCTTGGGACTACGGTGATTTGCAGGCAGGTGGGCTTGAGTCGACGACAATCTGTAGTGGCTTGAGACGACGGTGATTCACAGACGGGAGGTCGGTCTGTAGGCTTGGGGCGGCGATTGCAGATGGTGGTGGTTGTACTAGGAGTTGTAGGCGAATGTGGCTTACTGTGCCGATGGTGGGTGTACTGGCGGAAAAGAACAGTGGTGGAATGGAGGCTGCCAGTGGTGGTTGGCGATGGGTAATAGGGAGGAGAAGATAGTGGTGGCTGGTGTTGTTTATATTATTATATGTATTCTATATATTTACATGTTATTACATATATATATATATATATTAAATATCTACGTTTGTTATAAATTGAGTTAAGTAAAATATAAGTATTTAATTATAATAATTGATTTTAGAATTTATGATCCAAGGGTTGGTAGATTAGGGGCAAAATAGTCCTTTCATCACAAAAATCTACTAACTAGTCTTAGAACATGTGAGTGGCGCCTGTGACGAGTCTTTTTTATTTTTTTCTTAAGAAGGTGATTTGTAATTTTTTTTTAACATGGGACAGATTGATAATTAGGGCTTTGATATAGGGTCATATGTATTCAACGCTTTTCCGCTATATCAATGACTCTCGATCTCGTGTATACAACAAGTAAAGAAAACAAGGTGATATAGGTTGGAAATTAACCCTCCCCTTACAGTCAGGATGACCTCGTAAAACGAATTAAATACCAATAAATAAATATTATAGATTGCACTCGAAGTATCGAGCTGTCTACGTATCGCACCGGGGATCAAATCTAACGTAATTCCAAATTAATGTGATGTTCATATTGTATATTGAATTCAAATACGATTAATCCCAAATTTATATATGAGGTTGAGGTTGTACTGTTAAGTCTTAGCGTAAATAACGAAGCTATGAGCAAGCTTACGAGTGTAATAAATGTTGTCTCTCTCCCGTTCTTTCATAAAAGCGGGTATTTATAGTGTTCATACACGCTGGACGAATACTGTTCCACCAGCTGGATGATCTACTTGGATGATGCCACGTGTTCTTAATAAACGGCCAGGATCGTACTTCGTTGGGTCGGGTCATGGGTCGACCCGACCTGAGTAGAAAGAAACACACGAATCTTGTAGTGTTTTGCAATTCCAAGACTCGACAGGGGCCTGTGGCATAAATACCAAGTTTACGACCTCACTAGGTCGTTTACCTTGTTATACACATGTATATTAACCTGGATAGTAACGAATTAACAAGGTAAAAAGAGTTTATGTGGGCCTTTCACTTTTTAGTATATCACCAGGGTCCAGGTCACAGCCACATAGCGCAAGGGAAAATTAAGTGCCTGTTTTAAATTGTGTCAGTTTCCCTTCCACACTTCGGAAATGTGAGGGGGAAATTTTAATGTAAAAGTGTCGACGCAATTATGTGAGGGGTGTTTATGTAATTACATAAAACAAGAATGTGTATAACTATCAATGTGTTTTTATATATATATATACGGTAAAGTTATTTAAATGAGATTTGGATTCTACATATTTAGTTTAAGGGTGAATTACACGCGCACCCTCTCACTTTAAGTGTTAATTATCAAACCCCCTTCACTTTTTTGTAAATTACAACGAGACCCTCTTCAAAGTGTCTACTTGTGAGGTTTACAGGGGTGAAATTGTAAGGCTGTTTTTGGCCTTATTTTCAAGTTCATTTTTACGATTTTATCTTGGAAATTTGAATTATCGATATTCGTGTGAGAATGTTGAATTTTGTGGTATGTCTGGTTGTATTTTTAAAAAAATATTTGGAAGTAATGTTGATGTGATATAAAGATGATAGTTTATTGAGATTTGATGTAGGAAATAATTGGATTAGTTATAAAGTAAGAGAGATAATAAGTTTTTATAGTAATGATCAATTAATTAATGATGAGAGATAGAGTTCTCTCGATGCTGCACCTGATGCATATGCACCAGGTGCTGCAGAGGTGACATGTGTCACCTTTTTATTTATTTTTTTGTTTCTTTTGAGGTTTTGTTTTTTGCCTTTTTCCATTTTGTGTTTTTTTTCTTTCAATTTTATGTTTTAAAAGTTTAGGAAATTATGTCTTGCTCATCTATATTTTATAATAGTTGGCATGCTTATACGGTTGGATTCGGATGGTTTAATATTATAAATTCAACCGACACGACATGCATAATTAATAGGTTAAAATTAGTTCGACAACAAATAATTATATCTTCAACTCAAGTGGTTCGTGTAGGTCGAATTGGATTATATTTTAGTTAGAAGTGCTCACAACTCAAGTGATGATTAAAATAAAACTAGATAATGATAGTAATATATTAAATTCACTCACAACTCAATTTATTTGATGTTGTGAATAATGTTAGGTAATTTTACACTTTATTATCAATATTTGTTTTGGTTAAAATATCAAATAATTTAATTTGTTAACGAGTATAAATAAAATATAATTCAACTTGATCTAACCGAATTACTTGATATAATCCAACTCGATATAAGTAAAAAATAGAAATTGAAAAAAAAACACAAAATGGAAAAAGGTAAAAAAACAAAAACTCAAAAGAAATAAAGAGGTGACACGTGTCACCTCTGCAGCACCTTGTGCATACGCACCAGGTGCAGCATCGAGGAAACGGAGAGATAGTGTGATATGATGAAAAGTGTAATGATTGATATTTGTATAGAAAAATGTGTAATAGAAAAAGAGAATGAGTATGTTTTGGAGAAAATAGGTTTGGGTGTGCATTTTTAATCCAAAAAATGTTGCCAAACACAGCCTAAGAATTTTTAAATGCAGAGAGGTGTAATTGTAAGAATGTCTTTAACACGAGGGGACTTCATGCAATCTCGAAAAGATCAGGGGTGTTTTCAGCAATTTGCACTAAAAGTGAGGGGGTGTACATGTAATTTTGATTCTCTTAGTTTAATTAAAGCTGAGGTCACTAATAGTTGATTTTAAAAAAAAACAAAAATGAGGATTCTTATAATAAAAATATAAAACTAAGGATTTATATGGTTATTTTCCCACAAATTTATTGATTTATTCCGATTTTGTCGTTTTGGAGTCCTTTGTCTAGTAGAATACTATTTTGATCTATGTTTCATTGTTAGTATAGAACTCTAGTAGCCCAAGAAGTCTGTACTCTATAGTCTATACTATAAATATTATAATCACTTCATCATTCAGATATTCATAATAGCTCTCACTTTTCTCCTTTCTTCCCCATTCAGATCATAAATAATACAACGTTTCGAGTTCCAACTTTTCTCCATGATCAAAGAAACATTTAAGCATCAAATCAGAAGTCTATTCAAGTAATTCCTTACTCTTTTTTTTTTTTTCCTTTTCTTTTGCATTATTGGATTAATGTATAAACCAAGAAATTCTAGAGCCTTTCTTGAAAACAAAAATTTGGTGCATCATGGCTTATGCATCAAACATGATGGAAGTAATGTGTTTCGAAAAATTGTGTTTGGAACATATTGTTTACTTCTTTAAGAAAGCATCTTTGGTTTGATGATCTTTCAGGGAGTTTCTTGGATTGAGAGGCGGATCCCAACACGAATGGGTTCCGAATGAGCCTTACTGTTTGGTTCGTTGGTGATGACGTCCCATAACCCGTCACAAGCCCCTATTCAAGAAGACTTGACTACGGCTCATGACGGTTTATGGGACGACAGCACCTATCAGAAGAACCGTGATCAGTCTGGTTACAGCCACTTTGGAAACCATGATGATTGTGGCTGCATATATTAATGGCACATCTGACCAAGATGACAAGTGAGCTCACATTTTTCTCTAGAATTTAGATTTGCCACTACCACTTTTAGGGAAAACTAGAGAAGCTGATTTTCGGAATGAAATGAAATTATTTTTTTCTATGTGTTTTAAATAAATTGTTTCTAGGTATGTCTTGTGATGGCATATTGAGATGTTTTGTTCTAAGCCATCCAAGAGAAAGTTTAAGTCTTCAAGGTATGTATTTCTTGGATCATGTTTAAATATTTGGTTGTTTAGTCTTTCTTGTTGAGAAATGAGGGTTGCGTTTGTTTTTCATTTGAGATGGATTTTTGGCCAAAAACTCAGCTCAAAACATGTTTGAGTCAAGATTAAATTGGCCGAACATTGGAACCCTGTGTTCGGTCAAATAACTCTTCAGAGTATAGGGTTGTTCTACTTGAACTCGTGTGTTGTGATTATCATTATGGAGATTTGATGTTGGAATGTTCATATTCTTGCCCACTCTCAAACTCAATATTCATCTACCCAACTCACTGTAGTGGTTTTATAAACTATATGGTGCCCTATCTCTATACTTCCAAGTAATGGCGGATCTAGGATTTAATGTCGGTGGGGTACCAGAGATGACCGAGGGGACGAGATTGTTGTGATATAACTATACAATTTGTCTTTTGCCAAATAGACGGAGGATTTAAGGGGGGTGCAGGGGGCTTGCCCCCGCGGTACGGTACGGTATATTTATGGAAAAAAATATAATAAGAAACTAGGTTCAATTACAACTTTTAAGCTAAAAATTCCAGATGAAAATTGAAAATTTGGTATTGAGGGGGGGGGGGGGGGGGGCCCCCTGAATTATTATTATTATTATTTTTTTTTTTGCCCCTGCTTCCAAGCCTAGACTATTTCTAAAACTCAACATTGTTAGAACTCATTTAATTTCATTCTTTTCAGAAATAAGTACTCGTCCATTTCTGTGATATAATAAATTTGTAATTTTGCCCGATATTATATATATTATAATCTCTTCACATTTCTTTCCTACTTTTCTCTAAAATAATTATTTAGTTATACTTATTTTTATTGGTTAAAAAATGATTATAAATGTTAATTTTAAATATTATCTATTTGATATTTTGGATAATGATTTTGACTAGACAAAACGTAGTAGTCTTTATATTGATCATTATCTTCTAGTCAAAGTTGGAGTCCTTTCTCTATTAGAAAACTTATTAAAGTAGTCCACTGTTTCCTAGTTAGTGTAAAATTCTACCAGATTTTATAATCTTTTCACAATTCAGATTATCTTATTAGAACGTTTCTTCTCAGCTTCTCTTTCCAACTTTTCACAATTCATGCTGCAGTCCGTCCCGGTTGCATGATTATCCGAACGCATAAATCTATTCAAGTAAGTCATTATATATATTTTTTTTCTTTTATTTTTTGTTATTGGATTAATGTGTGACTCGAAATTTTAGAGCCTTTCTTGAAAAATTCTTTTGTATCTTTTTTGCAAACAACCAGGAATCAATGTGTAAATCAAGAATTCCTTACTATTTTTGTTTCTTTTTTCATTATTGGATTACTGTGTAAATCGAGAAGTCCTATAGCACTTTTCGAAAAATTGTTTTAGGTCTTTTTTCGTGGAAACAACCAGGAACCAATGTGTAAATCAAGAAATCCCTTACTATTTTTTTTTTTCGGTTTTTTTTCATTATTGGATTAATGTGTAAATCAAGAAATTCTAGAGCCGTTCTTGAAAAATTATTTTGTATTTTTTTGTCCATGATGGCTTATGCATCAAACTTGAAGTAATATGCTTTGAAAATTTATGTTTGATATATATATGTGTGTGTATATATATATATATATATATTGGGATAATTACACTAGGTACCCCTGAAGTATTGCGAAATTACAATAATATGCCATAATTTAATAAATTACATCTAACATCCAAACTGTTTATTCCATGTAACATTCGTCACCTTCCGTTAGGGATTCAGTATAGCACTGTTAAATTTTTTGGTGAACTTCCAAAAATAACCCTGGTAGGAAATTTTGTTGAACTTGGAAATCCTACTCTCTTGGACAATTATAAACGTGTACCAACTTTTATGTCCAAGAAGTCTATACTATAAACATTATAATCACTTCACCATTCAGATCGATATTCATGATCGCTCTCTCCTTTCTTCCCTATTCAGATCAAGAAACATTTATGCATCAAAACAGAAGTCTATTCAAGTAATTCCTTACTCTTTTTTTTTTTCCTTTTCTTTTGCATGATTGGATTAATGTATAAACCAAGAAATTCTAGAACCTTTTCCGAAGAAATTTTTTTGTATCTTTTTCGTGCAAACAACCAGGAATCAATGTTGTTTACTTCTTTAAGAAAGCATCTTTGGTATGATGATCTTTCAGGGACATTCTTGGATTGAGAGGCAGATGCCAACACGAATGGGTTCCGAATGAGCCCTACTATTTGGTTCGTTGATGATGACGTCCCATAACCCGTCACAAGCCCCTATTCAAGAAGACTTGACTACGGCTCATGACGGTTTATGGGACGACAGCACCTATCAAAAGAACCGTGATCAGTCTGGTTACCAGGGACGGAGCCAGGGGAGGGCTGGAGGGTGCGGTCGCTCCCCTCTCAATTTTGAAAAATCATTTTTTTACCTTACAAAATTTTTGATATTTGGATTTCGCCCCCCCTCAAAATCAAAAAATATCATATTTTTTCCCTTTATTTTGAGTTCGCCCCCTCCAAACCCAAAATCCTGGCGATAACAAAAGAGATATAAGAGTATAAAGTATGTCAAAAGTTGTAATTGAACCTAGTTTTTTATTATATTTTCCTGCACAAATATACCATACCGTACCGTACCGCGGGGGGCAAGCCCCCCCGCACCCCCCTTTGACTCCTTCAACTATCTACCAAAACAATATGTATACCCATATCACAACAATCTCGCCCCCCTTATTCAAATTCCTGGCTCCATCCCTGCTGGTTACAACCACTTGGGAGCACATGATGATTCTGGCTGCATATATAAATGGCACATCTGATCAAGATGATAAGTGGGCTCAAAGAAAAGGTTCAAGCCTTCAAGGTTTGTATTTCTTGATCATTTTTAAATATTTGGTTGTACAGTCTTTCTTGTGTTGAGAAATGAGGTTTGCGTTTGTTTTTTTTCTTGGGACGAGTTTCTGGCCAAAAACTCAGCCCTAAACATGTTTGAGTTAAGATTATCTGTGTTGTGATTAATCATTATGAAGATTTGATGTTGGAATGTTCTTATTCTTGCCCACTCTCAAACTCTTTGTTCGTCTACCCAACTCACAATGTTGGTTTTATTCTAAAGAAATTATGCGTTGCTCTATCTCTATACTTCCAAGCCTCGACTATTTCTAAAACTCACCTTCGTTTCATTTGATTTCATTCTTTACAGAAATACGTACTCATCCATTCCTGTGATACTAAATTTGTAATTTTGCCAGATACTATATATACTATAATCTCTTCACAATTCAGGACATATAATAAATAATTATCATTTGATTATCTAAAATAATTATTTAGTTATACTTATTTTTATTGGTTAAATAATCATATGATAAATGTTATTGATATGATATTAGATTTTGGCTTTGGCTAAATGCAAGACATTTTGAAAGTTATATGTAGGACTAAATGTGAGAAAGTCGTAATAAAAGGGACCATAATTGAAATGGGCAAAGTAATGGGACGAAAAATATAACTTTCCTGATTATGATATTAGGAATCAACTCATACATTTTTATGAGGTGGCATTGTTACAACCACGAGGCTATGGAACTGGGGAGAAGCGAATGGGATCTTCTATCCCATAATGGTGGTACACTAATGAGGAATTGACAAGTGTCCATTTAATTAATATGTGAGTTTTGACCTTGTCCATTTAAGTAATATGTGAGACACTTGTCAATCTCTCATTGATGTGGTACGATTGTGTGACACGGTTGTGGGATAGAAGATCCGTTCCGGAGAAAAGTATTATGGTTTTAGTAGGGGGTAGGGTTGACAAATTTTAATATTGTGGTTTGGTAAAAATGAGCAATTTTTATACCTCAATATGCCTTTAGTCTGAAAGTTATACTCAAGTTATATTAGTTATGTCAAGTAAGGTTGGAAAGTGCACTTCTTTGATATAAACAAAAAGTTAAAAAGAACTAGAGGAGATTCATAATAAATGTCCAATGAACATACCTTATTCCATAACTAGGACCACAAGTTATGTTCCTTATGTCTACATTATAAGAACCAGCTCCAACGGATACACAGTCATCACCTACATCAAAATGTTCAGTTAATTTTATACTTAAATAAATACTTAATTTAAAGATTGAAGAAACTCTTAGAAGAGCTTGAGGAGTTATTATTATTACCATTAGAAATGGCTGATTGTATATTGTCACATCGTTAGTATTTTCTATGTGAATTCTATCAGTATTCGGACTTCCAGCCGGTGATTTTATATTCATTGAGTCGGTACGAATCATTGCAGGTATCTAATCGGAAGTGGAATTGCGGACTGTTCTTGATTTTAAGCCCTTGTACTGTCAAATTTGAGCTCCCAAAGAACCTTATGGCCTGATAATTAAGAATAAATTAAAAAATAAAATACCATTTTTTAATAAAAATGATTGAGAGTTTACTCCAAATACTTCCATAGGAAATACTTATGATTATTCTTCAATATTTTAATATAATGTATTGGTCTAGACTTACAACTGGGCTATCACAAGGGCCAGGTGGAGTTGTTCCATTTATGCCCTGTTTCATTAACAATACATAGTAAGTTATCTGCACATTTGGTCATTTGGATCATTTATTTCAAAACGGGAAAAATCGCACGTTTAGTCCTATAACTTTTGTCCTTTTCGATTTTGGTCCCATTCGTTACGGATTCTCACATTATATCTCTAATTTTCAATTTTTCTCACATTTGGTCTTATCGAAGAATTCTGTCTAATATTTAACGGGTCAACTCCGTTAGTCAACATTTTGACAGAAGATTTCGGGCACGATTCGTGAATGAATGCACTTACACACGAATTGTATTCAATATCACATGCATTCCTGCACGAATGATGGCCCAAAACTTTGGTCAAAATGTTGACTAACAAAGTTGACCGTAATATTGGACGGAATCCTTCAATGGGACCAAATATGAGAAAAATTGAAAGTTATGAGATATAATGTGAGAATCCTTAACGAATGGGACCAAAATCAAAAAAGACCAAAGTTATGAGATCAAAAGTGTAATTTTCCCTTTCAAAACGTGTGCCAATCCATCTCATATTCCAATTGTTTATATGAATGTCAAGTGCATAAAATTTACATCACTTGCATATTTAAGGAAAAGATTTGGACAAATGACATATATATAAGTTGATGTGATATAAAGATGATAATTTATTGAGATTTGATGTAAGAAGTGATTGAGTTAGTTATCAAGTAAGAGAGTTAATAAGTTTAATTGTGAGGATAAAGTAATTAATGATGAGAGATAGTGTGATATGATGAAAAGTATAATGATGGATGTTTGTACAAAAAAATGTGTAATAGAAAAAGATAATGAGTATGTTTTGGGGAAAATGGGTTTGGGTGTGCATTTTTTATCCAAAAAATATGGCCAAACACAGCCTAAGAATTTTTAAATACAAAGGAGGTGTAATTTTAAGAATGTAGCAAAGGCAGATCCTGGAGAATGAATACTTATTTCCAACAGGTGAAAATAGAATGCAACATGACCTTTGCTGCTACTCTTGTTGTGCACCCACATAGATCATGACGGGACTTCATGTAATCTCGTAAAGGTCAGGGAATTTTCAGCAATTTGCACTAAAAGTGAGGGGGTGTACATGTAATTTTGATTCTCTTAGTTAAAATAAAGCTCACGTCACTAATAATTGATTTTAAAAAACAAAAATAAGGATTCTTATATAAAAACATAAAAGTAAGGATTTATATGGTCATTTTCGCACAAATTTATTGATTTATTCTATTTTATTGTTTTGGAGTCCTTTGTCGATCTATGTTTCCTTGCTAGTATAGAACTCTAGTAGCCCAAGAAGTCTATACTATAATCACATCACCATTCAGTTCATAGTAGCTCTCTCCTTTTCGAACTTTTCTTCCCCATTCAAATCATAATACAACGTTTCGAGTTCCAACTTTTCTCCATGATCATCAAGAAACATTTATGCATCAAAACAGAAGTCGATTCAAGTAATTCCTTACTCATTTTTTTCCTTTTCCTTTTCTTTTGCATTATTGGATTAATGTATAAACCAAGAAACTATAGAGCCTTTTCATAAAAATTCTTTTGCATCTTTTTCTTGCAAAAATCAATGCGTAGATCAAGAAATTTTATGTGTAAATCAAGAAATTGGTGCATCTTGGCTTATGCACCAAACATGATGGAAGTAATATGTTTCGAAAAATTGTATTTGGAACATATTGTTCACTTCTTTAAGAAAGCATCTTTGGTTTGATGATCTTTCAGGGAGATTCTTGGATTGAGAGGCAGATGCCAACACGAATGGGTTCCGAATGAGCCTTACTGTTTGGTTCGTTGGTGATGACGTCCCATAACCCGTCACAAGCCCCTATTCAAGAAGACTTGACTACGGCTCATGACGGTTTATGGGACGACAGCACCTATCAAAAGAACCGTGATCAGTCTGGTTACAACCACTTACGACACCATGATGATTCTGACTGCATATATAAATGGCACATTTGATCAAGATGATAAGTAAGCTCAAAGAAAAGGTTCAAGCCTTCAAGGTCTGTATTTCTTAGATCATGTTTTAAATATTTGGTTGTATAGTCCTTCTTGTTGTGAAATGAGGGTTGTGTTTGTTTTTCATTTGAGATGAGTTTCTGGCCAAAAAACTTAGCCCAAAACATGTTGGAGTCGAGATTATTTGGCCGAACATGGGAAGCCCGTGTGTGGTCAAATAACTCTTTAGGGTAAAGGGGTTGTTCTACTTGAACTCATGTGTTGTGATTAATCATTATGGAGATTTGATGTTGGAATGTTCTTATTCTTGCCCACTCTCAAACTCATTGTTCATCTACCCAACTCACAATGTTGGTTTTATTCTAAAGAAATTATGCGTTGCTCTATCTCTATACTTCCCAGCCTCGAATATAAAACTCACTTTCGTTGGAACTCATTTGATTTCATTCTTTTCAGAAATAAGTACTCGTCCATTTGATTATAATCTCTTCACGATTCAGGACATATAATAGAACGTCTTTCCAACTTTTCTCAAGGATTTGTATGAAATTTTCATTTGATTATCTAAAATAATTATCTAGTTATACTTATTTTTATTAGTTAAAAAATCATTATAAATGTTAATTTTAAATATTATCTATATGATATTTTAGATAATGATTTGAGTATTTGACTAGATAAAACTTAGCAGTCCTTATTGATCGTTATCTTCTAGTCAAAGTTGGAGTCCTTATTAAAGTAGTCCACTAGTGTTTCCTAGTTGGTGTAAAATTCTACCAGATTTTATAATCTTTTCACAATTCAGATTATCTTATTAGAACGTTTCTTCTCAACTTCACTTTCCAACTTTTCACAATTCATGCTGCAGTCCGTCCTGGTTGCATGATTATCCGAACTCATAAATCTCTTCAAGTAAGTCATTATATATATATATATATATATATTCTTTTTTTCATTATTGGATTACTGTGTAAATCAAGAAATACTAGAGCGTTTCTTGAAACATTCTTTTGTATCTTTTGTTCCATCTTGGCTTATGCCGCAGCAAATTAACTTGAAGTAATATGCTTTGAAAATTTATGTTTGATATATATATATATATATATATGGGAGAATTGCAATATTATTTTTATATGATAGGGCATGTTGCAATTTTAATGTCACTGTGTAAGGACTTGCAAAGTCAGTCTTATGCATATTTTTGCATTTTAGTCCAACTGTTAAAAAATATAAAAATCGCTTGTTTAATTTGGTCACGTACAAGACACCTGATCAGTAATAAAATTAATGGCATGTATAGTATACGGGGAAAATTCCATCTAATTTTAGCGATTGAGACCAAAATTGTAATAAAATGTATCTTACACGACTAATATTGAAAGTTCGTAAATTATGAGATTAAAATTACAAGAAGCCATACTATACCGACTAATATTGATGAGTTCTGAATAAGCCTTACTTGTTTGGCTCATTGGCGATGAGGTCTCATAACCCGTCACAAGCCCTATTCAATGATTACGGCTGATGACGGCTTATGGGACGCCATTACCTATCACAAGAAACGGTGCATTTCATGAAGATGATAAACCACCTCACATATTCTCGAGGTTTTAGATATCTCACTACCATTTTTAGGGGAAATCAGATATGTGAATTTTTTCAGAATGAAATTGTCTTTTATTTTCTTTGTTAAAATTGTTCTAATTTTTGTGCCAGCAGATTTGGGATGTATTCTTCCTAGCAATCAAACAAAAGGTTGAAGGTTTGTATTTCTCTAATCATGTTTAAAAATTTTTGGTAGTACAGATTATCTTGTTGGAAATGAGGATTTTCATAATCAGAAGAATCAAATGTTAAAAGAGAGATTTTGAAAACATATATTTTCTTTATAAGAGAGAATCTGGAATATTATTAGGCTAATTCAGCCGAAACCACATTCACAATGTCTTTGGAGATATTCAAAGCATCCCCAGAACTAGAAAACAAAGCACCCCTCGCAAGGCAATGCACAACAACATTATTGGCAACAAATAAAACTAAAATTAATCGAATCAAACAAGGACAAAAAAGAATGAATATCCGAAACCAAAGTTTTCACAAAGGAAAGATCTTCTGATGATTAAATAATTTTCTGGATGAGGGCTAAGCAGTCTCCCTCGATCAAAACACGGGTCCATCCATGCACATGAGCCAATCGAATAGCCTCCCGACATGCCAATGCCTCGCTATCCTCCGCCATGGACCCAAAAGGACAGAATACTTGACGTCAAGCTAGTACCTGTCCAGCCGAATCACGAGCCACGACTCCAATCCCTATACCCGTCGGGTTGACAACATTTGCTCCATCAAAATTCAGTTTAACGATGCCTTCATCCGGTGGTCTCCAGCCAGCCTCCACTGTTCCTCCATTGCTAATATATTGCACTACTTCAGCTTCATGATAAGCTACTAGGTGTGAGGAATCCATCGGAGTAAAAACACAATGGAATGATATTTTCCGAATACCTAAACATGGATCACTTTAACGGAATTAATGATTTTAAATAGTTTTCCAAAAACTAAACGAAATAGATTTACCTTATCGATTTTGTAATAAATCTTTCCGTAATAGCAACTCCTTGAGCTTCTGTCTCTAAAGATGCACGCGAACAAACCTTCAAAAGATCTCCAAAAATTCCCTCGACTATTGAGGTGGACGGCTAGGGTAAATTTTTGGGGTGGGAGGATTCTTTTCTTTTGTGTGTTATGCAACTAGGGTTACTCGTGACTTTTAAGTGTTGAAGTTATCTTATAACTCCTTGACTTAACAAACAAGTTGGAGTCCTTTAGGACTCCTAAGTGGCCGCCCGCCTAGGGCTCCACATGGATGTGGGTGGGCTTAAGTTGGGCCATTCAACTTAGCCCACCTTTTAATATGTATTTAATTTAAATTTCAATACATATTAAATAATTAATTAATTTCATTTAATTAGTTCTCCAATTAAATAATTTAATTTAATCTAATTAAATTAAATATCTAATTCATTGATTTAACCAATAAATCAATGCGTCCATTTAATTATATCTTTCTAAAAGATTAACACAAAAAGACATCCCGTTCGTTTCTTATACCGCGACTCTTTAGGTTTGTCTCAATTAGCAATGAAAGGAATTACCAAAGGATCTGAGTGTCACCTGGCCAGTGCAGTGGACTCACATTGATAAGAGTCATTTTTGCACATGTTCTTAACCCCTTTTATCGACAATTTAGGTCTTTTTATAACTTGAATTGTGCCTCTTGTATGTTTAATCTGTGTATTAAGTGAATTCAGGCACTAAGCGACATTGCACGAAGAAAAGGGCAAAAGACGGTGTATCAAACGAATTTAGGCCACGCCCGAGCGCCAGCCGAATATGAGCACAGAATGTTACGCAGTCTCACGCCTAGGTGCCACACATTTCGCGCCTGGGCGCGAGACCGACCACGCCCGAGCACCTGTAAAACCACGCCTGGGCGCCCAACAGTGACACGTAAGCCGCGCCTGGGCGCCGTTGTAACCATTTTTGGACGCTATAAATTGATTTTTTCAGCTCAATGGAAGGGTTCGAAAATCTGGGGAAGGAAGGCATTTTTCTGGGATTTTGAGCCAAAAATTCATCAATCTTGGAGGGAGAAGAAGGGGGATTAAGCTAGAGATTAAAGTTTCAAGCTAGGATTCATCATCAACTAAGCCTTAGGGAGTTTTACTTGCTTTCATTACATGTTTATGTTCATAATAATGTATATGATTGTTCTAGATCTTCTTGAGCTATTGATGATGAGCTAATTTTGTAGAATTAAGGCCATGTGAAGGCCAAATTTATGAGTCAATACATATGAAGTGATTTTTTGTATTAATTCTCCTATTGCTTTGTGTGTTAATTTTATGCTTTTATTCCAATCATGTGTTAGATCACCATATGCTTGCTATCTTGCCTAATCTAGTCATTCGAGAGAAGATAGGTTAGGGTTCAAGGGAATTAACACATCATCCGAAACAAATGAGGAATTGCCCTAAAGATAGGTAAAGATTTTCGGGTGCTGTTAGCCGGATTTATCTAGGGAAACTCTAGAACGTTAATGCGTGGTTATTGATTAGATTCTCGGATAGACATATTTAGAGAACCGTCAATTAATCATAGCATTATTATGAGTCGAGACATCGGGTAATAGTTAACTAAGGAGTTTCCACCAAAGCAATAGGAGTCTAATAATTCGAGGAGTAACCCATATATATTGACGAGTAGATTCGGTTGTAGCATGTGCCTTAGTCATTTTATCATACGTGAGTTTTAATCTATAGTTTATTTTCTCTTTTATCCTTCGTTTATTCAATCAATTCTTGAAATTTACTTTATTTATCTTTTCTTTTATCGAAAATCTAAAGCTAAAATCCAAGTCTTCGTGGTTCGACAACCCGGACTTATTTTGTCCACTTTTATTACTACCACGACTAGTACACTTGCTATTCAAGCACGTTAGGTATTAGCGTGTCAAGTTTTTGGACTCACATCGTAACCTAATTTAGTACGAAATGAACGAATTATGTACGAACCTATGGATCATAAATACCATATGAGTATAAGTCCTTCACTGACGTATCCCGATCAAGTGAGACTCATGATTTATGTCAAACTCACTAAACTTGATACTTTGCATGTAATCATATCATGATGAAATTACCAAACTACCCTCCATGTCTTAAATGAGTTAGTTTTATTGCTTTGGCCAAAGACTTATAATTTCATATGCATATGATTGCACATGATACTTTCTCGTTAACTATCGAGACAGTGAATCCCATCTTAGCGATCACTGAACAACTGTTACTTGACTTATTGAGATCACACTTCGGGGTCGACCCCATCAAAGGGTGAGTTAGGCATAGCTACTCTAGTAACAGATTCAATAGCACAAGCACATTGATCATGAACCTTCAGGACTAAGGCCCTCACATACTATTATGGTCAGTAATCCAATTATTGACAGTCACTGAGTAAATACCCATGTGATCGGATTACTGCGATCCGTGTTCAAATATATCAATTCCATTGATATATCTATGACATGTGTTCTCACTATCCCATAGTGTTCTACTATCCCATAGTGTTCTACTGACACTCCTTGTCAGAGCATGTGTCATACAAATCGAATCTTAATGCCCAATTAAGATTTTTTGACTTGCGAACCCTTTTGAGTGATCAGGAATAAGACTCTCCCAATGCCACATCTTTATTCCATAAAGGGCGAAGAGTCAACCTCGATACACAAGGACTGTTTGTTCAATACTTATTGATGCCATAAATTTTTACATGAATAGAATAATAATTGCCTTTATTGATTATCAGTTTGTACAACATAATTGAATACCCTATACAATCTATTTGTCCTCATTGGCATCTAGGTCATATACCTAACAATCTCCCACTTGCACTCAATGACAATCGCTATGGTATCTAATACCCATCTTCTCAAGATGTTTCTCTAGCACCGCCTGCTCCAATGGCTTAGTGAATGGGTCATCCACGTTTTCTGTTGAGGTTATTTTCTGCACGACGATGTCGCCTCTTCCAACGATTTCTCAAATTATATGATATCTCCTCTCTATGTGTTTGGATTTGTTGTGAGACCTTGGTTCTCTAGCTTGCGCAATGGCTCCATTGTTATCACACCATAGTGGCAACAGAAGCTCTACACTAGGAGCAACTTGAAGTTCAGCCATGAACTTCTTAATCCAAACAGCTTCTTTGGCTGTCTCGGAGGCTGCCACATATCCAGCTTCAGTGGTCGAATCAGCAGTTGTGCTTTGCTTGTAACTTTTCCAAGACATTGCTCCACCGTTCAGAGTAAATATGAACCCAGAAGTAGATTTTCAATCATCGATATCTAACTGGAAATCAGAATCTGTATAACCGTCCACTTTCAATTCTCCATTTCCGTACACCAAAATCACGTCTGTAGTTCTTCTCTAGTACTTCAAGATAGATTTTATGGCGATCCAATGTTCTTTGCCGGAGTTAGCTTGAAACCTACTCACCACGATCACAGCATAGGCAAGATCAAGTCTCGTGCATAGCATCGCGTACATGAGACTTCCTACCGCCGATGCATAGGGAACTGTGTTCATATCCTTTCGATCTTCCTCACTTTGAGGACTCATCTTTTTGGAGAGATGAATTCCATGTCTCATAGGCAAAAGACCTCTCTTAGAGTTTTCCAAGGACCTTCTCTAAGTAGAGGGCTTGAGAAAGTCCTATCGTCTTATTCAATCTATCCTAGTATATTCAAATTCCCAGGATGTAGGTAGCTTCTCCCAAGTCTTTCATGGAGAATTTGCTTGAAAGCCATGTCTTAACCGAAGTTAGCAATCCTTCATCATTCCCTATAAATAGAATGTCGTCTACATATAGCACCAGGAATATGATCTTGCTCCCACTGACTCTTTTATAGACACATGGTTCATCCTCGTTCATGATGAAGTCGTAGCCCCGAACTTCTTCATCAAAACGAAGGTTCTTACTGCGAGAGGCCTGCTTGAGTCCATAAATGGACCTATTCAACTTGCAGACCTTATGAGAATCTGCACTAGATATGAAACCTTTGGGCTATTCCATATAGATCTCCTCCTCGAGGAATTCATTTCAGAACGTGGTCTTCACATCCATTTGCCAGATTTCGTAATCCAGGTATGCAACTATCGAAAGTAGAATTTTGATGGATTTGATCATAGCTACCGGTGAAAAGGTTTTCTCATAGTCAATGCCCTGCTTTTGACTATGCCCTTTCCCCACTAGCCTGGCCTTATAGGTATCCACCTTGCCATCCGGACCAATCTTACTCTTGTAAATCCATTTTTATCCAATGGGTACAATACCCTTGGGCCGATCGGTCAGAGTCCAGACTTGGTTCAAATATATCGAATCCATTTCCACTTTCATAGCTTCATGCCCTTTTGCAGAATCCATATCCATCATTGCCTGGTCATAGCCAGAGGGATCATCTCCATGGTACCCTTCTGCTACTGCATACATGTTATGCTCTCCCTATAGCAGATAACCATATCTCTCAGGAGGTTGAGATACTCTAGCTGACCTGCGCATTGATGGTTGTGCCATTTCCGGTTCGAGTTAGGTCTCTTAAATAGTGTCTTCCAAAGGAGATTCATTTTGTTCTTCTAGAACAATACTTCTACCAGCTCCACCTTCTCGAATGAACTCTTCCTTGAGAAAGACTGTCTGTAAGGCAACGATGATCCTTTGATCATCATGTAGGTAAAAAAGGTATCCCATGGAATCCTGGGGATATCCAACGAATCGTCCTTTCAAGGACCTAGCCTCCAACTTCTCGGCCTTGGTCTTTTTCACATAGGCGGGGCTATCCCATATCCTGATGTGCTTCAGATTAGGATTCCTTCCCAGCCATATCTGATACAGTGTGTTAGGAACAGACTTGGAGGGACACCTTTTCAAAATGTGAGCAGTTGTAAGCAATGCATGCCCCCCACAATGAAATGGGCAAATCCGTGTAGCTGAGCATGGATGGAACCATGTCTAACAGAGTCCGATTCTTTCGCTCTGCTACACCATTTAATTGTGGAGTGGCTGGAGGAGTTAGCTATAACAGTATGCCATGTTCTCTTAAGAACTGGTCAAATTCGGCACTCATATACTCACCACCTCGGTTAGACCGAAGCACCTTAATATGATGCCCAGTTTAGTTTTCGACCAAAGTCTTGAATTCAATGAACCTTTCTAATGATTCAGACTTGTACTTCATCAAATACACGTAGCCATACCTAGAATGGTCATTGGTAAATGTACTGAAGTATTGAAAACCACCGCGGGCCACATTTCTAAAAGGACCACACACATCTGTATGAACCAATCCTAAGACTTCAGAGGCCTTTTCAAATTTCTCTGTGAAGGGGGACTTGGTCATCTTGCCTTGGATACAAGACTCACAAGTGGGATAAGGATCCGATCCCAACGAGTCTGACTCCATCCTTTTCTAACTTGTGTAGTCCATGATCCCCGACATGACCCAGTCTTAAATGCCAGAGTTGTCTTAGGTTTGTGTTATATAAAATGCGTTTTCTTGATACAGCATTGACATTACAATTATTTTGGACATTAATATAGTATAAACCAGTTATTAAAGACGCATTGCCAACCCATTCATTTCTAAAATAAATGTCTCAAGAATTGTTTACAAAGGAAAATAAATATCCTTTCCTGACCAAAACAGGAATAGAAACAATATTTTTTAGCCTATTGGGCAAAACAAGGCAATTGTCTAACAATTATAAATGTCCAGTAAATAATTTAATGGAAGTGGTGCCAATGTGTGTGGATGCTACACTATGTCCGCTACCAATATTGATCATCACTTCTCCATGCTCCAGCTTCTTACTTCTTTCTAGCTCCTGATTCAAAACACACACATGAGCAGTAGCTCCAGAGTTTAGAATCCAAGAAGGTGAAAATATAGTAACAGAATAATTTGTTTCCAAAACATTAAGTTCTATACCTGAAGTAATGTCAGCTTTCAGCCTGGAAGAGTCAGACTTCCAGTCATCCACTTCCTGGCACTTCCTGGCAATGGATACATGCTCTTACAACTTTTGGACGCTTCTTTCCTCTCTTAGAAGCATTCCTCATATTGAGCAGTCCAATCAGACGTAAATCTTCATCCCTTTCTTTCCTCAAAAGAGCTTGTATGTAAACAAGTCTGTCTTTAAGATCTAGTAAAGATCCTCCCAGGTCATCTACCTCAAGGTCAGTGACAAAAGCATAGAATGATTTAGGGAGAGATTGGAGAATGAGATTTACTTGCAGATGAAAATCCATGAAACTTCCCAGAGTTTGGAGCCTGCCTATCATGGATATCATGTTCATAACATGAGGTGTCACTTCATCATTCTCTCCCATTATTGCTTGGAAAAGCTCTTTCGATAAATAATACCGAATCAATTTTCCATGTTCCCCAAACATCTCCTCCAAATGAATCAGAATTGACTTGGGACTATCCATATCCAAATGAATGTATCTCAAGTCTTTGCTCATAAATTGCAACATGTAGCTGGTGACCTTCTGAGCATCAGAGTTCCATCTCTTGAATTCTTTCAGAACAAATTTTCCTTCTTTAGCTCTAGGCAAAGTTGGACCATCTTGCTCCAAAATATGCTCAAGTGACTTTTTCTTGAGACCAGCCCTTAACTTTCTTAGCTCAGTCATTGTAGTTTGGTCCAGTGAGAACATATTTCTCAAGCATTGTTGATAGTGGATGAACCATTTTGAGAGAGATATTATTGACTGCAGAAACTAAACCAAGATTTCATTAGATAATTATGTTGTACCCAAGTAAAATCAGGACTTAAATTTTAACTTGGCTCCTACTACATTTTTTGAACCATTGCACTCCCACTGCAATGAACGAAAATCTTGTTGGACAGATTTCATAGTGAATGATTGAGTTCTTCAAAATTTTCAATGAGTTGCAATCTATAACGATGTATGGCTCATTAAAAATTTTAAAGTGGCGTTCCACACCAATCAGTCCAACTGATGGTTCAATCCGCTTTTTGGTCATGGATCACTTAACTTCGGCCTGTAACGGAATATTGGTAGTGATCCATCTAAGTAATTTCCCATCAACTTTTATCGATCTTACAGTTGAATCTCATCTTGCAACCTGTAATGGTGTATGAGATGAGATTTGCTTCGACTTATGAGTTTATGCATAACCCCCACTAGTCGGGATGATGCCATACACAACTCATAACTCTATCTCTCTAAGTTTGATGGAGAGTTGGGATATCCAATGCCCCTTACTTACTTAGTATGATTGCTTTGGGAGAATTTGATAATTAATTAAGGTCTCACTTTGCACATTAATCCAATCCGCGCATATGTGGAATTATTCTAAGCCATACATTAATAGAAAACCTAGTTCTTCTATAAACATGCTATCCATGGACATTCTAGATTGATCTAAGACAATAGATCAATCAGGGGGATAGGGACCTATATCAAATCTAATCTTGATATGCTCCGGGCTCCAAGTTTCAAGAAGGTCCTATATTTACTAGTTATATGACATTGAAGCGCCCTATACATTATACTACTGAAATTAAAGGTACAAACTGGGGGGCATTATTCGGCCTAATTCAACCCAGACAATACAAAACAGATAAAAACCTAAGTCCATGGATGCATCCACCACAACATACATCAAAGCATGTAAATAAACTGTTCAAGTTCATGTTGGCTTTTACTTTTAAAATCGAAAAGAAATTCATACTTAATTAAATTTAATTTAAATATGGAAAAGTGAATTTAATTTCAATTTAAAAGAATAAATCAAATTTATTATTTAAGAAATAAGTAACTTATTCTTAATTATTTTGAAAAATTAAAGCTAGCCCAAAAATAAATCCTATTTATTTAATCATCATTAATAATAAATAAAATTCCAAACTGTAATTTATGACATAATTAAATCCAATTTAATTACAAAAGTCAAATCCAATTTAACCTAATTAAATCCAATTAAATTATAGGAAAAACAAAATCATTTTATTAGGAAAAAAGGAATTTGACAAATCTCAGGTCAAATTTGTCTGTTGGGTCAAACCCAATAATTATTAATAATTATACATGTATAAATATATATATACATATAAAATATACAAATATATATATAATATTATCAATCGCCGGGCCGGGCCCAGCTTCCGATTACGCTAAGCCCGGCCCAGCGTACACGTGCGCCGTTTTGGCTCCGCCACCCCTTTTTCCTTTTTTTTTTTTTTGTTTTTCCGTTTCTGCACAGCAGCGACGGCGGCGCCGCCAGCGTAATCAAGGTGACGAATACGAGCCGATAAAATTTTCAAAATTTCAGTTTTAATATCCATACAAATCTAATTTTTGCCAACATAATCTCAAACGCGAAAAATCATTAATCGCGTTAAAGTCGACTCTAATACCACTGTTAGAAATCCATAGTGGTAAAAACGCAGCGGAATGATACTTTTCGGATTCCTAAACATGGGTCACTTTAACAGAATTAATAATTTTAAATAGTTTTCCAAAAACTAAACGATATAGATTTACCATATCGATTTCGTAATAAATCTTCATGTAACAGCAACTCCTTGAGCTCCTGTCTCTAAAGATGCACACGAAACAAACCTTCAAAAGATCTCCAAAAATTTCCTCGACTATGGTGGTGGACGGCTAGGGCATATTTTTGGGGTGGGAGGATTCTCTTCTTTTTGTGTGTTATGCAACTAAGGTTACTTGTGACTTGTAAGTGTTGGAGTTATCTTATAACTCCATGACTTAACAAACAAGTTGGAGTCCTTTAGGACTCCTAAGTGCCCCCCCCCCCTAGGGGCTCCACACGGACGTGGGTGGGCTTTAAGTTGGCTCATTCAACTTAGCCCACCTTTTAACATGTATTTAATTTAGATCCTATTTAAATTTCAATACATATTAAATAATTAATTAATTCCATTTAATTAATTCTCTAATTAAATAATTTTTATTTAATCTAATTAAATTAAATATTTAATTCATTGATTTAACTAATAAATCAATGCGTCCATTTAATTATATCTTTCTCAAAGATAAACACAAAAAGACATCACGTTCGTTTCTTATAGCACGCCTCTTTAGATTCGTCTCAATTGGCAATAGGAGAAATTACCAAAGGATGTGAATGTCACCTAGCCAGTCCTGTGGACTCACATAGTAACTCAATTGAGTACGAAATGAACGAATCATTTACGAACCTCTGGACCATAAAGACCATATGAGTATAAGCCCTTCACTAACGTATCCTGATCAAGTGAGAGTCATGGTTTATGTCAAACTCACTAAACTTGATACTGTGCATGTAATAATATCATGATGAAATTACAAAACTACCCTCCATGTCTCACATGAGTTAGTTTCATTGATTTAGTCAAAGTCTTATAATTTCATATGCATATGATTGCACAAGATACTTTCTCGTTTACTATTGAGACAGTGAATCCCATTTTGGCGATCACTGAACAACTGCTACTTGACTCATTGAGATCGCACTTCAAGGCCGGCCCCACCAAAGGGTGAGTTGGGACTAACTACTCTAGTAACAGATTCAATAGCACAAGCACATTGGTCATGAACCCTCAAGTCTGAGGCCCATGCGGCCTCGCATACTATTATGGTCAGTAATCCAATCATTGACAGTCACCGAGTATATACCCATGTGATCAAATTACTGCGAGTCGTGTTCGAATATATCAATTCCATTGATCTATCTATGACACGTGTTCGCACTATCCCATAGTGTTCGATTAGCACTCTTTGTCAAAACATGTGTCATACAAGTCGAATCTTAATGCCCGATTAAGATTTCTTGACTTGTGAACCCTTTTGAGTGATCAGGAATAAGACTCTCCCCGTGCCACATATTTATACCATAAAGGGCGAAGAGTCAACCTCGATACACAAGGACTGTCTGTTTAATACTTATTGATGTCATAAAGTTTTACATGAACAGAATAATAATTGCTTTATTAATTATCAGTTTGTACAACATATTTGAATACCCTATACAATTTATTTGTCCTCATTAGCATTTAGGGCATATACCTAACACTAGGAACGTGTAAATAATTGTGGCTAAATTTTCCGTTGGGATATTTTTGTTTTCCATTACTTTTTGGTTTCGTCGAAACTAAAGAAACAATGTCATCGTCAAAAAACGAAGAGAACTCGCCTTTTTCTAGGTTAGTGTGGCAGTAGTGAAACCAAGATTCAATCGACTCACTTCCTTCACCAATATACCGAGATGGAAGCTCCACCAAAGCCCATAGAAGATGGCCATACGGGCAATGAAGGAGCACATGGAGAAGATCCTATCTCTCTGAATCACACAACTGACAACCCTTATAGACATCCACCTTTCATTTCAAGAGATTAGCGTTGCATGGGAGGGCCTCCTTGCAAGATTTCCATGCAAAAACCCTAACCTTAATTAGAACTTTTACCCGCCATATAAACTGCCACACAAAAAGATGCGAGTTTTGGTACACTTGATGAGGCTTTGTTCACCGATGTCAATTTGAACTAAGTGATAGGCACTACGGACAGCAAAGGTCCCCGATTTTGATCCATTCCGCACAATATCATCCATGTTATTTCGAGTTCCTAGGGGAATTGATTTAATCAGGTCTGTATCTTCTCTACAAAATTTCATGTCAATGAGATTATTGTTCCACCAACCAGTTTCTTGATCAATGAGGAAGCTAACTCTCGTATTGGGTGGAAAGAGTCGATCTTTAGTGATAGTTCGAAAGTCCCGAGCTCGTGGCAGCCAAGGATCTGTCCAGACATGTATGTTTTCTCCATTACCCACCCACACACCTCTGAGTAATTAGAATTTAAGCCTCGAGAATACTTTTCCAGATCAATGATGGGCGAGACCCTAATCGTGCCTATATAAAGTTCGTCTTTGAGAAATACCTGGCTTTGAGAAGTCGGCTCAGTAAATTATTAGGGTATTGGATAAACCTCTATCCCTGCTAAGCCAACATCGCCAAGTTAAATGCTTAAGTGTTGTGAATCCTGGTTCATGCGCAGCAGAAACAAAAACATATCCGGATTCACAAATTGATCACTTTTGAATTTTAATGATTTTATAAAATAAAAAGATGAAATCAAATTTCATCGATTGACTAACCTTTTGAAGAATTCAAAATCCTTGATCTACACAGTAGCAGCAATTCAAAACTCTTGCCTCTAGATATCACGTCGGAATAAGCTTGAAAAAAAATTTCACTCCTTTGGCCCTGTTGATGGCCGACGACTATAGAGGGAGGGAAGAGAGAATTTGTCTCTTCTTTCTTTGTTGTCAAGTTTATTATGAGAATCTTAAGTTTTTCAACTAGTTATCATGTATTTATAAGGAATGATGAGCTTGGACTTAATTAAGTCCTTGAGCCCACCAACTCCCAAATACATGCCTATTTCATCATCTATTGGGCTAAATCGACTTTCAACTTAGTCCAATTATTAATTAATCCTACATATTTTAATCTATTAAAATATGATATTAATTAATAATCAACCAAATTAAATAATCCAATAACTAATTTAGGATAAGATTATTATAATAAATAATTATTTATTATTAATTTATTTCCATTAATCTAATTAATCAAATAAATTAATTTGTTCATCAAATGATACATTACCTAATTTTTGTACTTTGACAACGAAAGAATTTCTTCGCTCAATTCCTTGAAAGCGCAACTCTCTAGGTTTGTTTCAATAGAAATTGGGAAGAAACCAAGGATGTGAATGTCACCTAGCCAGTCTCGTGGATTCACACTGAAAACCAATTGAGATCAAATACGAAGCTTTAAGTCACAGACATGCACCCTGTGAGTATAAGCCTTCACTGAACATCCTGATTGAGTGAGAGTCATGGTTTGTATCAAATTCATAAGACTCGATGTTGTGCTTAATAAATCACAGTAAGATGAAATTACCAAACTACATTTCCACACAAGTTAGTTTTCCTGCTTTGGCCAAAGACTTATAATTTCATTTACCTATGATCGCACAGGATGTTAACTCGTTTACTACTCAAGACAGTAAATCTCCTATTGGAAATCACCAAACAATTGCTACTTGTCCATCTGAATTGCATTTCGAGGTGGATCCCACGTACAGGTGAATTGGATCTAACTACTCTAATAACTAATTCAGTGTCACAAGTAAAATTTTCATGAATCCTCAGGTTTAAGGCTCACGCACACTATCGTGACCAGTAACTCAATCATTGACAATCACTGAGTAATTACCCATGTGATTGAATTACGGCGAGCCGTGTTCGAATATATTAATTCTATTGATATATTTATGGCACAAACTCCCACTATTCCATAGTGACCGACTGATACTCCTTGTTAAAGCTTGTGTCATACAAGTCCGGTCATAAGGCCCAATTAAGACTCTTCGACTTGCGAACTCTTATTTAAGTAATCAAGGAACCAACACTTCTAGTGTCTATCTCCTCAAACCATGAGAGTAGCAGCTCCCTCTTGATTACGCGAGACTTATTTGTTCAATACTTTATTAATGTCATTAAGATTGATATGAAGAAAACAAATGTCTTTTATTAATTTAAAGAAATTATGTACAACATAAAACTAAATGCCCCAAACAATCTAATTCCTCGATGGCATGGAGAGCATAATCCTAACATTAAGTTCTCGAAACTAAGCCCAAAACAAGTATTAAACACTTAGCCCAAAACAAATTTAATATGGAAAAATAATACTCATAAATCAAACATAGTAATTGACCTTCACATGGCCTCAATTAAAAGGAAATTAAGTCAAAACCGTAAAAGAAAAGCAATAATTCATCTCGAAAGACATATTCAATGAAAACAAATCTAAAAGTATGAAATTAAAACTCCCTAATAACGTTTCTTGATAGAGCTCTTGCTTGAATTATCCGCCTTCATAAACAAAGATGAAGTATCCTCACATTCTTCTTCTTCCCTAGACTTCTCTCAACCCTCTTAGTGTGTTTCAAAGTGTCAAAACCCTCAAACATGGGCAAAAGTCCCGAATTTGCCTAAAAAATGTGTATTTATATGAGTTGGGCAGACGCATAGCCATGGCTAAAAGGACAGTAGCCGCGGCTAAAATCCATTTTTCAAGATTTGTGCCTATTTTAGCATTGGTGACTTCATATCTTCAAAGTATGAAGGTTCCTTCATGATCACCATGGCTAAGGGTCATTATAGCCATGGCTAAAGGTGTATTTTGAGAAATTCTTTGATCTTTTCACTCATTTTTGCTCCAATTCTCAAATAACCTATAGAAACACAACCAATCATAAAATCAAAGCATATATGGCATAGATAAACTCAAAAATGCATCAAAATACAAGAAAATAGGTGCCTAAAAAGCGTAAAAATTCTAGCTTATCACAAGTAGTCTGGTAGTTTGAAACATTCCATAACGTAGGCCAGTATCGATTGAACTACTGCTTTTAAAATGACCTCCTTACCTGCTTGCGAAAGAAATTTCGATCTCAACCCATTAATCCTATTACAAATCAAGGCAAAAACTTCCTTCCAAGAGCGTCCCACCACCGCTGGCAAGCCCAGGTATTTCTCATGTTTACTTGTCAAGCTCATCGCAGAACCGACGTTAACCCTCTAGCAACAGAAATTGGGACATTTATGATGCAAACCATCTATCATTTCTATAAATTCATTTAGTATCTAGATGTTATCGCATACTTGTATAACAATTCCATAATAGTCCACATCGACTGCTCATCAATTTGGGCAAAAATTAGGGTGTCGTCAGCAAAACGCAAAGTGAGATCAAAGGAGCTCCCCAACAAATGTTTACCCCTCCCAGATCCCCCTTATCCACCTCCACCTGAATAAGACAATTAAACACTTCTGCACATAAGAAAAAAAGAAAAGGCGACAAAAGGTCACCTGTCGGATGCCCTTTTGTGGGGAAAGGTAACCAAATTGTGAACCCGTGAGCATAAACGAGTATGTAACAGAGCAAACACACATCATAATAAGATCCACCACACTTATATTAAAACCAAACCTTACTAATACTCTCTCAAGAAATATCCAGTACTCCACCCTATCGTATGTTTTCCGCATGTCAAGTTTAATAGCTGCATAACCATCTTGCCCGAGTCCTTAGTCTTAAGAAAATGATTGAGTTTATATGCCACAAGAATATTATCTGATATAAGTCTACCAAGAATAAAAGCAGATTGGGATTCGAAAATAATGTTGTTAAGAAAGGGTTTAAGCTTGTTGGCTATGCATTTAGAGATCAATTTATAAATGACATTACAAAGGCTAATTGATTTGAATTGGGTGATAGTTTCGGGATGATCAACCTTAGGGATAAGCATAATATGTGTAGAATTAAAATAGGAGAAAAGCACGATTATCAAATCATCAAGAACATAATGTGGCTTGTTATGTTTAAAAAGATAGCTACTAGCTAGAGTAAGACTTTGTAGAATATTGCAGAATATTGACTGTGGTTGCCTGTTTTGTGATGCAAGAATGGAATCTCTTTGACTATTTATTTTTTAACTGTGAGTGGAGTAAAGGTTTGTTAACCAAACTGATGTTGTGGATGAGGGTTGATACACGGCCTACAAGATATTCAAGGTGGATTAAATGGTTGAGATATGCCTTTAAAGAATGCAAACTAAGACAACAAATTTTGATAGGAGGAGTTGCTGTGGTGGTGAATCGAATATGGAAAGAAAGGAATATTCGATATTTTGATCAGAGACAGAGAGGGATTGATGCTACGTTTGCAAAACTCAAGCTGGAGCTATGCATTAAACTTGGAGGGATTGATAAACAAAAGCAAGGAAATAGGGATACTACCTATATTATTCACATATTGAAAATATTGCTGGCTTTCCTTATTTTCTTTGTTTGTTGTCTTGTTTGCTGAGCAATAGATTGTTTCTTTGTTGAGGATACCAAAGCTTGAGTAATCTCTCCCTTGTGTGTGTTGTATGAGTGACTTTGAGCTTGTTTGTTATAAAGTTTTTACTTTTTACCAAAAAGAACACAATTTGAAATATCATCACCAACCATAGGCCAGAAATGCCGGAATAAAATAGGGGACATACCATCTGGTCCAGGGGATTTGAGAGGGTTCATTTGTTTTAAAGCATTACTAAATTCCATAGTTGTGTACGTGTTTCGGAGAGAAAGATTTATTACTGCTGTGACTCGAGGCTGAACAGAGCTCAAGACCTCATCAAGTACATCCGGAGATGGGTCTATGGAGGAAAAAATATGTTGGAAATATTCAAATATCACACTATGGATCTCGTTATCTTTCTCACGCCACTTACCCCTACTATCCTTAATTTTATTAATATTATTCTTATTACGACGCTCAGAAGCTTGGGCGTGGAAAAAACTAGTATTTTAAAAACATATGGAAGCTCTTAAATGGCAATCAAACGCACATTATTAGGTGAAATTGCAAATTTAGTCCCCACAAGATTGGGTTATTTTAACTAAATATAGTCCAATAATTTAAAAAGGTTGCAACTAATCTTTTTTTTAAGCAATGTTAATCTCATACTTTATTATCAGTTACAAATCGATGGAAATTAGCTAATGGAATGTAGAAATTTCAATTTGCACCCTCTACTATGCAACTGTATCAAATTCTCCTAAACAAATTTTAATGTCACTTTTATAAAACAATGTTTTATTCAAAACTCAATTAAAAAAAATTAATATATTATTTAATGAAAAAAAAGGAAAAAAAACAAAAACAAAACCAAAAAAAATAAAATTGGGGGGGGGGGGGGGGGGGGGGCGTGGGACTAGCGTGGTGAGGATTAGGTTGGGTGGTAGGATAAGGGCTGGAGGGAGGGGACGTGGATAAGAGTTGGGTTGGGTATCTAGCAACGAGGACATAGGTTGTGTGGTGGGGTAGGCGTCGAGAGGGATTAGGCGGCGGTGTAAGAGCCTAGATTAAGGGTTGCGGGGGGTGGGGGTAGACAGGGTATGTTGAGGAAGATGATGGATTATATTTTTTTAAAAAAAAGGGTGAGGGATGGGGGTAAGGGACAAAAATAAAACTGTTTGGGGGTGGGGATGACACAATTATACAGTTTATGGACAAATTGCAATTTTTAGTTGACCTCTCCATTATTTTTTGTCCGAAATGTCAACTCCCTTAGTTTATAGAAAAATAAAAGTGAAATCAATGTTGCTTACAAAAAAAAGGAGTAACATAGCAACATTTCAAACTATTGTCCTCAATATGGCTTGTCATGCTCGCAATAAACAGAATGAGATTAATTATCCCATAAAGTTGTTTGATATGAATTTTGGGAGAACCCAACCTTAATAGCTATTTAAGTGGAAGATCTCCAAACCCATATAAACCCCACATAGGAACCCAGTAAGTGTGGATCCAAGTCCCCATATATAGATGCAATTTGGATCACAACATTCCACCATGCTCTGCAACCTGGCGCTCATGCGGGTGGCAGCCTCCATACCTCGACTCTCTTTGGATCCATTGAGTAGGCACCCTCACCACACGCACTGCACGATTGCACTGGAAGACATGATGCCCAGCTCTGATACAAATTGATATGAAGCTTGGGAGAGCCCAACCTCAAAAGCGGACTATTGAAGTAGGAGAGCCCAAAGCCATTGAGACCCACATTGGAACCCCATACACTACTACAAAAATGGCCTATTACAGCGCACCTATTACAGCGGTTTTTTCAAAACCGCTAAACGGAGGGACCTATTACAGCGGTATTCCCACGAACCGCTGTAATAGGTTGTACCCTATTACAGCAGTTCGAAAGCAAACCGCTGTAATAGGGTTATTACAGCAGTTCGAAAGCAAACCGCTGTAATAGGGTTATTACAGCAGTTCGAAAGCAAACCGCTGTAATAGGGTTATTACAGCAGTTCGAAAGCAAACCGCTGTAATAGGGGTACCGAAAATTAAAAAAAAAAATTGGCCTATTACAGCGGTTCGGACAGAACTGCTGTAATAGGCTATTTTCAAAAAAAAAATGTAAATACCTATTACAACAGTTCACATGAGAACCGCTGTAATAGACCGAAACCAAAAATTTAAAATCATCTTCCCGATTCTCTCTCTACTCTCTATTATAGCGATTCACATAACAACCGATGTAATAGGCCGAAACCAAAAATTTAAAACCATTTTCCCGCTTCTCTTTCTCTTTTTGTCTTTCTCTCTCTACTCTCTCTCTCTCTCTCTCTCTCTCTCTCTCTACTCTCTTGATCTCTCTCTATAGCGCCGCCGCTGCCACCACCACCTTTAGCACCACCGCCACCGTCACCTTTAGCACCACCGCCACCGTCGCCGCCACCACCACCACCGTATGTGTGCGTTTATGTATATTTGTGTATGTGTGGGTGGGTGTATGTATATTTGTGTATATATTGGTGTATGTATATTTGTGTATGTGTGGGTGGGTGTATGTATATTTGTGTATATATTGGTGTATGTATATTTGTATATGTGTGGGTGGGTGTATGTATATTTGTGTATATATTGGTGTATGTATATTTGTGTATGTGTGGGTGTATGTATATTTGTGTATGTGTGGGTGTATGTATATTTGTGTATATGTTGGTGTGTGTAGATTTGTGTATGTGTGGGTGGGTGTATATATATTTGCGTATATGTGGGTGTATGTATATATATTTGTGTATATGTGGGTGTATGTATATGTGGGCGATCTGTGCTTTGGTCCCACAGCCAAGGACGGAGCCAAAAATTTTGGTTCGGGAGGGCGAATATAAAAAAAAGGGGATAAAACTTGATATTTTTAAACTTTGGGGGTGGAGAGGGAGCACTTTCAAAAATAAAAAATTGTAGGGTGAAAAAATGAATTTCTCAAAGATGAGAAGGGGCGGGTGCACCCACCAACCCCTGGCTCCGTCTTTGGCACAGCTCAATTTGTGATGTTGTTAGTGTATATATCGTGTATTCTATGTCTGGGCCCATATTGTGTATAGTCAAGGCCCGTAATCTTCTATAACATGTATGCTTTTGTGTTTTACATTGCATTCATCAGAATGAATAGTACAAGATGTACACTTTCTCACGAAATATCCAGTCTCAAACCCTATCATCTACAACTCATGTCACTATTAAGGTTTTGAAAATATTTTTGTGACAACAAAAATTCGTATCATTTAATATATATAATTAATGACAATATTAATATTATCACTCGACATCTTATAATTACTAATATTTTATTTTTCTTCAATGAACCTTGAGTTACCTTTCAATAAAAATTTCTAGCACAAATGTAAAATGAGATAGAAATGTTTCCACGAGTTTCAAGTACTGATATTTAAAAAGCACAAGAAAAATTGCAATTAAAAGTTGAGGAGACAGCGTCATATTAATTTCTTCTTTTCAATTCAACACTTACATAATTTGATGCTAATATAAGTATATATATATATATATATATATATATATTGTTAAGTTATGAATCCCCTTGAGAGTATTATTCATAATGACAAAGCTTATATAGAGATTACAAGATTGATAAATATGGAAATAACAATAATAAGAAAACCTAAACTAACAAGGAAACATAAAATAAAGGTAACTCTAATAATATAGGTAACTCTAATAATATCTCTAACACCCTCCCGCAGTCAAAACGGTAGGAGTTCGAACGTTGAGACTAGAACAAAACTCAAAGAACAATGCAGAGGGCAAGCCTTTGGTGAAGATGTCAGCAAACTGGCGCGACGATGGTACATGCAGCACACGAACATCACCTAAAGTAACTTTCTCACGTACAAAATGTAAATCTACTTCCACGTGTTTAGTACGTTGATGTTGTACAGGGTTGGAAGATAAATAAACAGCACTAATATTATCACAGTAAACAAGAGTTGCGAAAGACAGGGGACAATGAAGCTCAAGAAGAAGATTACGTAACCAAGATGTTTCAACAACCGCATTGGCCACACCGCGGTATTCGGCTTCAACACTAGAACGGGAAACAACGTGTTGACGTTTAGAAGACCAAGAGAGTAAGTTATCACCCAAGAAGACACAGTAGCCAGAAGTAGACCTACGAGTGTCTGGGCAACCAGTCCAGTCAGCATCAGAATAGGCAATGAGTTGAGATGAGGAAGAAGGACGAATGGAGAGACCCTGAGAAATGGTACCACGAAGATAACAAAGAACACGCTTGAGAGCGTTCATATGGTGAAGGCGGGGATCATGCATGAAAAGACAAAATTGTTGGACAACAAAGGAAATGTCAGGGCGAGTGAAGGTGAGATACTGCAGAGCACCAGCGAGACTACGATAGAGAGTGGGATCCGAGAATGGAGCCGCAGAGGAGGAAGAAAGCTTGGATTGTGTGTCAGCGGAAGTAGAGACAGAATTGCAGTCAGTCATGTTAGCACGAGCGAGAATCTCTAAGGCAAATTTTTCTTGAGAGAGGAAAAGACCGGAGGAAGAACGAGAGACAGAAATACCAAGAAAGTAGTGGAGGGGTCCCAAATCAGTCATCGCAAACTCAGAAGATAAAAGGTAAGTGAGTGTGGAAAGAAGAGAAGGAGAAGAGGCAGTTAAGAGAATATCATCCACATAAAGGAGAAGATAAGCGGTGGAAGTACCGCGACGAAAAATAAAGAGAGAGGCATCTGATTTACTGCTAAGAAAACCTAAGGTGGAGAGAAAAGAAGCAAAGTGATGATACCACGCACGGGGAGCTTGTTTAAGACCATATAAGGCTTTATTAAGGCGACAGACGTGGTTAGGAAAATCAGGATTAATAAAACCAGGGGGTTGTTTCATAAAGACGGTTTCAGAGAGGTGACCATGCAGAAAAGCATTTTTGACATCGAGTTGGTGTAAAGGCCAGGAAAAACTAAGGGCGAGACTAAGGACAGTACGAATGGTGGCAGGTTTGACCACAGGACTGAAGGTATCCTCGTAATCAATGCCAGGCTGTTGAGTGAAGCCCTGAGCAATGAGATGAGCCTTATAACATTCAAGAGAGCCATCAGAGCTATATTTTTGACAAAAAATCCATTTGGAATCAACAAGATTGACATCAGGAGGACAAGGAACAAGAGTCCAAGTGTTGTTGGAGTGAAGAGCAGAGAGTTCATCGACCATAGCAGTTTTCCAATTGGGGTCTTTGAGAGCTTGAGCATATGAACGAGGCAGAGAAGAGATACTAGGAGTGACAGAAAGATTGAAGAGAGAACATGGTTTAGTAATTCCAGCTTTAGAACGAGTAATCATGGTGTGTGTGGAAAGAAGAGGAGGATGAGGGCCCACCGAAGATGATGTGGCAGCGGGGGGAAAAGAAGGGGATGGGGCGGGTGTTGACGAGGCAGAAGCGGCAGACGTGGCAGACGCTGGTGACGTGGAAGGCGAAGATGCGGATGTGGCAGGCGCGAGTGACGTGTGGGGGGAACCGGGTAGGGGTCCAGTGCGTGAAAGCCTAGAGGACGGGGCAGAAACGGGAATAATAGAACCGAGAAAAAGGGGAGAGTCGTCATCAGGAGAAAGAAAATCATAGGAGATGGTGTCGTCAGGAGGTGAAAAGGAGGAGAAAGAAAACACGGTTTCATCGAAGACGACGTGTCGAGAGATGATGATTTTATTAGAGTGGAGATCAAGACAGCGAAAACCTTTATGGTGAGAAGGATAGTCCAGGAAGAGACAAGCCGAGGAACGAGGAGAGAGTTTGTGGGGAGAGGTAGATGAAATATTATGATAGCAAAGGCATCCAAAAACACTAAGATGATCATAAGTGGGAAAAAGGCCATAGAGAAGCTCGAAGGGAGTTTTGTAGGAGAGATTAGTAGTGGGAAGGATATTGAGAAGATGTACTGTCATATGCAAGGCTTCAGCCCAGAAAGAAGGAGGAAGAGTGTCTTGGAAGAGAAGAGAGCGAACAACGTTATTCACAGTTTGGATAGTTCGTTCAGCCTTGCCATTTTGTTGTAAAGTGTGTAGGCATGAAAAACGAAATTGAATACCATTTTTGTGAAACAATTTATTATCAAATTCACCGCCATGATCACATTGAAAAGATTTAATTTTACGGTGAAATTGAGTATGAACATAAGAATAAAAAATTTCAAAAATTGCATAAACATCAGATTTACGTAAGAGAGGAAAAACCCAAAGAAAATGCAAAAAATCATCCAAAAATAAAACATAAGATTTAAAACCACCTAAACTAGAAACCGGCGAGGTCCAAATATCCGAGTGAACAACATCAAAAAGATTTGAGCTAACAGACGATGAACTAGAAAAAGGTAAACTCTTGTGTTTTCAAAGTTGACAAGCATGACAAAGTGACTTAGAAATATCTTTATTACAATTAATAAAATTGCGACTATTAAGAAAAGAAATAATAGAAACGACAGGGTGGCCGAGACGACAATGCCAAGTAGTTAGAGAAAACGAAGCCGAGGAAAGGGTGGAGACGAGAGCGGCAGTGGAGGCTTGGAAAGGATAGAGATCACCGGTACTGTTGCTGCGAAGCAGAAGGTCACCAGTCCGAAGATCCTTAACAGAAAAACCAAGAGGGTCAAACTCAATGGAACATTGATTGTCACGGGTAAATTGACGGACAGAAATGAGATTTTTAACTAAGGATGGGGAAATTAGAACATTATTGAGAGAGAGAGAGAGCGAGAGTGAGAAGGAAAAGACGAATGACCAATATGAGTTATGGGGAGTACAGCACCATTACCAACAGATATAGAATTAGAATTCAAATTTGGCACAATATTAAAAAGCTTACCGTGGTGAGGTGTCATGTGGGAGCTAGCACCGGTGTCGAAGTACCAATGCTCGTCGGGCTGAGAAAGAGACATAGTCTGATAAAGGGAAGAGAGATCTGTTGCTTGGAGGGCAGATTGTTGGGCTGCTGTTGAGGTGGGCTGCCGCTGAAGATTGGCGTGGACTGGGCCAAATGAGGAAGAAAGCACAGTGGGAGCTGGACCGAGTAAGCTGCTGGAGGCGGGCGTTGGACTGGGAGCTGAAAAAGCCGAAGGTGGGCCTGTCACTGGAGAAAGCCCAGGTTGGGGCGAGCTGATCCAAGGAGAATATGTGGGCCGGAAATTGTCGGCCCAATGTGCTGAATAAGGGGCATGGCCTGCTGTAGAGGTACTGGATGGAGGTGGAGCGAACTGAAGTGGGCCAATAGCGTGTGGGCCTTGAGGAGTGTGTTGAATTAATTGGTAGGAGTAACCCGTTTGTCGACAGGAAAAAATGGGCGGGCTTGGACGTGAGCCCGTGTGATATGAACCCGATCGACCACCACGATTATTATGACGACCACCTCCCTTGCCGCGATAATTGCCATTATTACGAAAATTGTTTCGTTTAGGTGAGGGGGACGGATTTTGGGAATAAAGAGCCGTGGCAGAGGCGGGTGTTGGGGTATGGAAACGTGTTTCACGGGTTTCATGTAAAAGTAATAAATTTCAGACTTCAGAAAAGGATGGTAGGGGAGGTTTGGAGGTGATTATAGTGACTAAAGGGAGATATGATTCGGGGAGACCGTGAAGAAGTTGTAGAATTAAAGCTTGATCCGTTATGGGGGTGTCAAGATCGGCTAAAGTGTCAGCGAAGTGTTTCATCTCTTGACAATATTGGGAAATAGAAAGATTGCCTTTGCGAAGGTTATGAAAACGCTCATTAATTTGCATGGAGCGAGAAGCTTTATTATTTAAAAAAATTTCTTCGATTGTGAGCCATAAATCATGAGAAGTGGCATATTCTAAATCGAGGTGTTTAAGCAATTTAATATTGACAGTGGAGTAAAACCAACGTTTAATAGTTGAATCAAGAGAAAACCACGTGTCATCAGTTTTAGAGAGAGGTTTGGACTGACCGGAAATATGGTCAAAGACAGAGTAGCTACGGTAGAGATCCATGAACATACCGCGCCATAATTTGTAATTTGAGTCATTTTCGGATAATTTAAAACCAAAACAAGAGTGGATATTACCGGCAGCTAAAGCGGGGTGAATTGGGGTGGTTTTAGGGGCGGGTATTTCGGGATTTTGGACATTGGAGGGGGTAGTAGAGGACGAGTCAAGTGCAGACATAGGGAAGAAAACCGAATCGAAACAATAATCAAAATAATAGAAATTAAGTTGCGAGAAAAGAAGAGTAGACGAAAAATAACGTGACTTACCACCGAGAACACACACGAATAGAGAGAGATGCCGGCGATTGAAGGCTTGTTTGAGTGATAGATTTTGCGTTGAGGGGAGCAACGACTTATGCGGAAGGAATAAAAATAAAAAAGAGGAGCTTGGAAACAGAAATTAGGCCACAGCAACTTGGTCTTCAATGGCGGCTGAAGTGGAGGAATGGCACCGACGGCATGCGTGAAAGAAAAAAAAAATATTGAGGCCTAGAATTTGATTAGGCTTGATACCATGTTAAGTTATGAATCCCCTTGAGAGTATTATTCATAATGACAAAGTTTATATAGAGATTACAAGATTGATAAATATGGAAATGACAATAATAAGAAAACCTAAACTAACAAGGTAACATAAAATAAAGGTAACTCTAATAATATAGGTAACTCTAATAATATCTCTAACATATATAGGCTATAGCTATGGTTATACTTAATTTTCACACAATCCTAACAAATGTTCAGCATGTATCAACATCATTACCACGGAAAGACTGTGGAAACCCCTCCAACAAGCAGAAAACTGGTGGAACTGTGAGTGTTTTAATATCTCCATAGGCATTCCAGCAAAAGGGGTCCAATATTTTCTGCCCTTGAGCAGGAAATAACTCCACATCCGAAATCGTAAGATTGGTACAAGGAACTGTATCACTGCAGGCTAAGTGCATTGGAGGGCTTCTTACATCATAAGTACCTTTGATATTCGTATACGAAACATCGGTTACATAAACTGCAGAGGTTTGATTCGAGCACGCTTTTGCATTGCAGTAGTATTGGTCTATGATGATGGGGTTTCGGACCGTGTCCATGTGGATATTATTGAAGGTGATTTTGGATACTGATCCAAACCCGCCTTGCCATGTTTTGATTCGTACGCCGTTGTCTGAATGCTTGATGATCGAGTTTGTCACTGAGATGTTCGATACACATGCCCTCGAGTTCTTGATGCCTAGGCTACCAATGCTGCATAAAGATGGTTGGTTAACTTGCAGAAACAAAACAGTAAGTGACATGTGATACTAAAGAAAAGGGATAATTGCATAAAACCCCCCTTGTTATTTCAAAAATGCTAATAAAAACTCTGTGTTAACGAAATAGGCTAATCACCCCCCTGTGTTTCTAATAAGTGTGCAAAAAAGTCAGATTTTGTTAAAATGATAAAAGAAAATATGTATGTTTTGGATGAATTAACACTATCTACCTTTTATAAAGTATGAATAGTATATAAATGAATATAAATGTTTTGGATGAATTAACACTATCTACCTTTTATAAAGTATGAATAGTATATAAATGACAAATGAGCATGTCAATAAAGGTGAAAAACATGAAAAACGTGCTCGTTTTTTAATGAAATTTGGTTTTTTTATGCAAGGGGGTGATTAGCTTATTTCGTTAACACAGGGGGATTTTAGCATTTTGAAATAACACGGGGGGGTTTTATGCAATTACCCCTATTTAATCTTGTGGCATGGAATAGAATTCGTGTTTGAGTGCCACTCACAAGCTTATTCTCCCCCAAAAATCGGTCTTGACAAATGGAGCATATGAAATCGATAGTTAGAATTTGGAGGGAGATTTTGTTTGTGGTTAAAGGCAAGACATTTTATAAGTTATATATAGGACTAAATGTAAGAAAGTCATAATAAAAGGGGTCATAATTGAAATGGGCAAAGTAATGGGACGAAAAATATAATTTCCCTGATTATCATATTGCGAATCAACTCATATATTTTGATGAGGTGCCATTGTTACAGCCACAAGGCTATGGAAACGGGGAATACAGAATGGGTTTTTCTATCCCATAATGGTGGCACACCAATAAGGAATTGGCAAGTGTCTATTTAATTAATATGTGAGTTTTTGACCTTGTCCATTTAAGTAATATGTGAGACACTCGTCAATCTCTCATTAATGTGGTCTGATTATGTGACACGATTGTGGAACAGAAGATATGTTCCCCAGGAAAGTATTATGGTTTTAGTGTGAGTTAGGGTTGACAAATATTTTTATTGTGGTTTGGTAAAAATGGGCAACTTTTATGCCTCAATATGCCTTTAGTCTGAAAGTTATTCTCAAGTTATATTAGTTATGTCAAGTAAGGTTGGAAAGTGCACTTCTTTAATATAAACAAAAAGTTAAAAAGAACTAGAGGAGATTCATAATAAATGTCCAATGAACATACCTTATTCCATGACTAGGACCACAAGTTATGTTCCTTATGTCAACATTATAAGAACCAGCTCCAATGGATACACAGTCATCACCTACATCAAAAAGTTCAGTTCTATACTTAGATAAGTACTTGATTTAAAGATTGATGAAAATCTTAGAAGAGCTTATGCAGTTATTATTATTACCATTAGAAATGACTGAGTTATATATTTTCACATCGTTAGTATTTTCTATGTGAATTCCATCAGTATTCGGACTTCCAGTCGGTGATTTTATATTCATGGAGTCGATACGAACATCGTTGCAGTTATCAAACCGGAAGTGGAATTGTGGGCTGTTCTTGATTTTAAGCCCTTGTACTGTCAAATTTGAGCTCCCAAAGAACCTTATGGCCTGAAAATTAAGAATAAATAAAATGCCATTTTTCAATAAAATGATTGAGATTTTACTCTAAATATTACCATAGGAAATATTTAGGATTATTCTTCAATATTTTGATATAATGTTTTGTGTCTGGACTTACAACTGGGCTATCACAAGGACCAGGTGCAGTTGTTCCATTTATGCCCTGTTTCATTAACAATACATAGTAAGTTATCTATACGCTGGATCATCTATTTCAAAGCGTGTTTCAACTCCTATTCCAATTGTTTATATGAATGTCAAGTGCATAAAATTTACATCACTTGTATATTTAAAGAAAA